>CAJVPS010000982.1:0-18276 GCA_910591765.1 Ambispora leptoticha | reverse complement strand
GTGAACTGTTATTAATTTTAGAACTAATTATTCATTAATAATCTTAAAATATTGCAAAAATATTACAAGAATATTGTAAAAATATTATTGAACCATAATTGGATTCATAATTGATACACCAATTATATTATTCAAAATCACATGTTCTCTAAAGATTGATTGATTGGTCAAATTTTTTAAGTTTGAAAAATTATGAAATTAAAAAAATTTATATTATTATAATAATATTTGATCTCTCTAAATAAGATTGAGCTCTAGCAAGACTATTTAAATTCTTTTCAAAATTTCTTTGATTTTTTCATTTCTTATATGTACCAGATTATTATAAGTAATTCATTAGAAGTTGTATGCTTTTTTAAGTCCATATTTTTCTAATAGCTGATAAATTTATTTTTCAAGAAGAAAATATCTTCTAATCAAAGTAACTTCTTTGGATTAAGCTATTTCTCTTTGTAGTTCCATTAATTTTCTTGAATATTATCTAGATATTTCTTTTAATAATTATTCAAAGTAATAATATCTAATAAATTGTGATTTATTAGATTGATTATCATGATTTTCAAATAGATCATTGAATATTTTCTAAACTCTTGTCTTCCAGTTTTGATCAGATCAAAATTGATAATTAATATTTACTATAATTGTTATTCTTGAAATTTTGATATTGTTTATATCTACAAATCATTTTACTTTAGTATTATTCTGTAGATTACTTATCAAAGTTGAGGCTTCTTTTACTATTGGTTCTAATTCTTAAGATATCTTCAAGATTATACTAGTATTGAGTTATCTTTCAGTAACAAGATCATATATTACTTTTTGATTATTATCTTCAAGTATTAACTGATCTTCTTGAATTTCTAAAGTTCTACAAAATTTGTTATCTTTTAATTATTGATGAAGGGTCAAAATATTTTGGATAAAATCAAAATTACTAAAAAGTTTATTTATATTAAATACTAATAAGAAACTAAATTAATTAATAAGAATATTAAAATAATTAAAAGTGATAAAAATTTAAAGAAAATATCAAAGTAAAAGTCCTATATTTATAGAATGAAATTTTTAATAAGTGATTAGCATATATGCATATATATACTACTAAATAAGATTTGTATAAAATTAAGAAGTAAATAAATAAATATCATAAGACTAAAATTCTATTCTTTGTTTTCTTCTTCTATTATTTATATTTCTATATATTTAATAATTATTCTTGGCTCAAAGTATTCATCTTTATTGTAATAATACTTTAGTTGAGTATTATTAAAAGTTTTGTATAATAACTGATCATGTTGGTTTTGCAATTTGTAAGCTCTATTATCAAGAGTTTCATAAATATAAAACTATTCTATATTCTATTGTGACTGAAATTTATTTCTATAAGTAATATATTGTTTCATATTGTATACTAGAACTTTATCACCAATTTCAAATTGTGTAATTCTTTGTAATTTTGAGTCATGTCTTTCTTTTATTTATTGTTGCTGTCTTTTAATTTGATTTTGTACTGTATTAATATCATCTGATAGATAATGGATTAAAGAGAATATTTAATCTAATATTGCATCTTCTTCATTTTTATTTTCTGCTATTGATGATGGATATTTCAAATCTATTGGTAATTGGATATCTCTTCTATAGGTTAAGAAGAAAGATTCATATTTGATAGTATTATTTTGAAGTGTTCTGTATATAAATAATACTATTAGTATGTAAATATCCTATTATTTATCTAATATAATATAATACTTTTAAAGTATTCTACATAATATTCTGTTAAATCATTCTACTATTCCATTGGTCTGTAGGTGATAAGGTGATGAAAACTTATATTTGATTTCAAATCGAGTGGTAAGTTCTTTAATTACTTGAGCTGTAAATTCAGTTTTTTGATCAGACTGTAATTCTTTAAAATATTCATATTTACAAATTATTTCTTTAAAAATAAATTTGGTGATTATATTGACTTCTTTATTTGGTATTACTTTTGCTTCAGGCCATTTAGTAAGTGAATCTATTGTTATAATAATATATCAATTTTTCTTCTTGATTACTCTGCAAGAATCAATAAGGTTGATTATAATTTTATCAAAAAATTATTCAATTTTAATAGAATGTAGAAGTTATTTTGTTATTTGTCTACTAGTTCTTTAATAAGTTTCACAAGATCTAATAAAGTTCTTTATATCTGTTCCCATTTCATTCCATCAATATCTAATAATAATTTATTGATAAGTTTCATCAAATTCAAAGTGTTCAGCAAGTAAATCTGAATATATGCTAGTCATTACTATTTCAATTTCATTTTCTTTTAATACTCAAAGTGATATAGTAGATTCTTTTCTTCTATTCTTTTTGTAAAGTACTCTATTAATTATTAAAAAGTATTTTGATTACTGATGAATTTTCTTTTGCTATTCTTCAGTATATTTTACAGAATAACTTTCATTTTTTAAATATCTCATTAAGTCATAATATGTCATTAAATTTATTGTATTAGATTAATCAAGTTTGGATAAGTCATTTAATTAGCTATCTAGTAAAAATTATTCTAATTAGTTAATTAATTAAATAAGTTTGATATTTTACTCTTGCAAATATATTCTTGAGAGTGTATTCATGTTTTGATTAGTTTTTCCAGCTTTATAGATAATAATAAAATTATATTCTATTATAGTTATTATCCATCTTGAAATTTGAGATTCAGGATTAACTTGTTTAGTAAATAGCTAACAAAGTGTATTATGATCAGTAATAATTTCAAAAAGAGGTTCAAGAAGATAATATCTGAATTATCTAACAGTCCAGACTATAGCCAGAGCTTCTTTTTTAGTGACATTATAATTCTTTTCTGCTAGTTTGAGTGAAATACTTGCATAGACTATTACTCATTCTCTTCTTTCATTATCTTTTTGGAATAATATTGCACCAAGTTCAGAGTCAGAGATATCAGTATATAGATAAAATTTCTTTGTGAAATTAGGATAAATTAAAATTGAAACAGAGGTAAGTTTTTCTTTCAAAGTCTAAAATATATTCTCTTGATCTACAATCTAAATAAAAATAATATCATTCTTTAAAAGTTTAAATAATGGTGCTGCTATCTGTGAGAATCTTTTGACAAATTTTCTGTAATATCCAGCTAATTCTAAGAATGATCTAAGCTTTTTGATATTTATTGGTATAGAAAACTCTTGAATTCATTAAATACTTGAGAGATCAGATGAAATTTCATCTTGAATTATAATATATTTTAAGAAGGGTAAGTTATCTTGAGTAAAATTACATTTTTCTAAATTGAGTTTTAATCTAGCTTCTCTAATTCATTAGAAAACTTTTTGTAAATGTTCTAGATGATCTTCACAAGTTTTTGAGTATACATTTATATTATCAATATAGACCATGATGAATTTCTAATTATAATCTTCAAGTATACTATTCATGGCTCATTGAAAAATTGTTGGTGGATTATAAAGTTCAAAAGATATTACTTTAAATTTGTATAATCCTTCTCTTAAAATAAATACTATCTTTTAATATTGAATGATTCCATTTCAATCTGTCAGTAATCAGATATAAGATTTATAAATAAAAACCATTTTACATCTCCAAGTTTATCTATCATTTCATTAATTCATGATAAAGTATTCTTGATAAGAATATTGAGTTTTCTGTAATTAATACAAAATTATTTCTTGCTATTCTTCTTTGCTACTACTACAATAAGTGAAATTCAGGAACTATTGGATTTTTAAATGATATCTGTATCTAACATTTATTGAATCTCATCATGAATAAACTCTTGATCAGGTATAGTTGTTCTGTAAGCTTTTTGATGGATATGCTTTTCATTTTCAATATCAATTGAATATTAAATAATATTAGTTCATTCAAGTTTATTTAGATCTGATATAAAAATATCCTATTATGCTTGTAATAAGTTATGTAAGGCATCTTGTTATCCAAGTGTTAACTCTCTTTATTCAATTACTTTTATAATTTTTTTTTATCTAGAAAATATACCTTTATTTTGTCTTTTCCAGTTAAACTAAATTCTTGAGTTTTATAGGATGATTCTTCTAATTCTTTTCTAATATTTACAGATGTTATTCCTTCAATTGGGACAAGTTGTAAAAAGACTGCTTGGATAATTCATTTATTAAATTGAATTTTATAAGATTCATTAGAATTGTTATGTAAAAGAACTCCAATATTTCCAGTATATCCAATATCAATAATTTCTCTTTTAACTTCTATTTCTTTCTTGGCTAGTAATAATCAAGATATTAATTGACAAACAGTTTCTACAAGAACTTCAATTTTCAAATAAAGATCAATCATAATTGTTTAATGAGGTTGAATCAAGATTGCTTCTTTTTTAGAATATTTGAGATCAAAGTCTGCATTATGTTCATGAGCTCATTCAGATATTTTTCCTTATCTTCATTATTATATATTTTGATTATTATATTTGCTAACTGTTCTTTGAGTTGTTATTCTTTTTCTACTTCAACTTCATAATTTCAGATACTGTATAATATATGTTTAAGATTTCTTCAATTGAATTATAATCACTATTCTCAGCTTTTTCTTGTTTTTCTAATTCTGGATATTTTTCTTCTAGTGGCTCTTTAATCTGTTCAGATTATACATAATTATCACAAGTATCTGAATCACAAGAAATCAAATATTTATTACAAAGTTTCATATTGATGTATTTCAATTAAGCTAGTTGTTTTCTTTGGAAAAAAGATAGTTATTGATAGATAGTCAAAAAGATTTCTTGAGCTAATACTTCTTCAAAATCATCATAAGTAATATATTGCATCTCTTCTTCTTTATCATATTCAGTAATATATTGGACAAGTATTGCTTTTTTAATTTTATTATATTGTTGGTAAATATTTAATAAATTATCATTATTTCTTAATTTTCTGATAGTGCCATTATTTTTTCACTAATCATCATAATTAAATACATACATGCATTACTCAGTATAGTTGCAAAAATATTTTATTTTATTATATCTTTAGGTTACTCTAAGAAAGTGAAAGACTTTATCTTGTAGTCTATAGTAATCACAGGCAGGTAAGTTGAATTGTTGTTAAGTAAAGTAATTAGAATAGTATTGCTTTCCAGATTCATTTTTATCTTTAGCTTTTGATATAGTTTCACTATCTACAAAGTATTTATAATATGAATATTTAACTATTCTTTCTTCTAACTTCAATTTTATAAGGCTTTACTTCTTGATAAGAATTTTTCTTCAATAATTGGTATCTTCTCTGATTCTCAAGTATATTCTACTTCTAGCCACCAGTCTTTAGTTTCATTCTGAGATAAAATTATTAATAAATTATTTGGGATATTTATTTTGATATTAACTCAGATAATCAAATTATCAAAACATTGAGAGTATTTATGTTTGGATGTTGGTAATTTATAATGATATTAACATTCAGCTGCAGGATCTCTCTAGTCAAAAGTTTATTAAGAACCTTGATAATGAATTTGTTGGAGTCTTCTTTCTAATTTTAAATATTCTTCCAGATAAGAGTGATATCCTTGACTTGTATTTCTTCTTCAAAGATTTTAATATTTTATACTTTAGAAATCAAATTTATGGTGAGATAGAAAACTTTTTCAAAGTCTATATCATTAAATCATCTAAGTAAAGTATGAATCTGAATTCAAGATTTATTAGATATTCAACAAAAAAAATTATGATCTTTTAGATCTTGATCTTTAATTTTGAACTTATTATCAGAGATTTTATTAGAGAATATTTCAGAGTCATCATCACTATCTTCTGATATAGTATTTCATTATTCATAAATGAATTTGATTTACATTCTTCCTTCTTCTCTATTCTAGTCAAAGATCATAATATTTTTTTTCAGGTTAATTTTAGCATTAATCTTATTTAATCAGTCTATTTCTACTATAGAACTATAGGTTTGAGCTTCAGAAATATCCACTTCTATTGGAATTATGATTCTATCAATGATGATAGAAAAGTTATTAATAGCTCCTAGTGATTATTTGAAATATCCATTAATATTAGACATAGAGATATTTGATTTTTATTAGATTTTCATTCCAAGTTATTTAAGAAATTCATGACTGATAATATATCTTGATACTCCAGTATCAATAATTAAGTCTATAGAGATCTTTCCAACTTTAGCTTTATACCAGGCTGAGATTGTTTTAATCTTCTGGATAAACATTATTTTTCATTTGAGTTTCTTTTGTAGTTTCTTTTTCATTCCTTTTAATATTCAAATTCTTTATTTAGGTGATGTCTTGATGAGCTGGACAATTATAATATTAGCTTTCTGAGATACTAAATCTTTAAGTATATTATAGGTTTCTGCTTTCTTAGCTAAAACTGGAAGATGAGCTCTTTCTTTCTTTCATTTCTTCTTCTCCAAATTGATCTTGTCTTCTTCTGGTACTTTAAGTAAAGATTAGGTAACTTTATTTTCTTTTTCACTTTCTTCTTCTTTTTTGATAACTCTAGCTCATTTTCTTTCTCCAGCTAGATAATTATGGGTTGCTAGTAATGAGGAACTAAATTGAATAGATTGAATAGATTAATTACTAGATGGATTATTATCAGATGCTTGCAAAGTAACTATTAAATTCTGAATTTGGGTGAAAAGAAATGTAATATTCAGGTTTTGTGAATTGTTAAACTGCTGATTATTATTTCAGGTATTTTAATTCTGCTAATTATTATTATTACTGTTGTTATTCTGGTTTTGATAATTCCAATTTTGAGAGGTATTTTGATTATTAGATGGTTAATTTACTGATTGAGAGTTATTTAGACAAACTCTACTAATATATCCTTTTTCTTCACAACTATAACAGATAATAGAAAATTTGTTATTTGACTAATTTTGTTACTGATTATTATTATTATTCTGATTATTATATCTTTTACCAGATTCTATATGATCTAATCTACTGGTCAGATCTTGCAAGATCTTAATAAGAATACTTTATTTAGCAGTAGATTGAGCTTAAGTTTGATAATAGATTTGTTCAAGTAAATCTGAATCAGCTTCTTCTACATTCTTTGCAGTTTCAATGATGCTTTTTATAATATCTTCAGTATTTAAATTAACTCATTTTTGAATTTCAGATTTGAGATCTTTCTTAAAAATTCAAATCTTATATTCTTCTGGGTAAGCTTATTCTGGATTTACTTTACTTTCTAATTCTATGAATTAGTTGATATATTCTTATATGGTTTCAGTTTGTTTTAAGGATTTCAATTCATCTTATCACTATTATATCTTACAAGACAAATAGAATTTAAAAATAAATTAGCAAGAAAAGTCATATTCATTATGATTTTCAGTTATTCATTCATTTAATCTGAGAGTATTACTCATAGATTATTAATCAAATTAGGCAGCAGTTGGTTTCTCTAGATATTCTCTTATTATCTTGATTTTTCTGTCATTAGTAATCCTATTAGCTTTGGTGACTACTTCAAAGTCATGTAACTATTTAATTAGATTCTGAACATTATTCTTAAATTTACAAATTAGAATAAGGATCTTCTTTATTTTTTATATCTTTATAGATCAAGTTAATTCTTCAAGAGCTTGAATGAGATTGTTTATTCTATCTGACATAATTATTTTTTCTTTAGATTAGGACTTTTGAGATTGTATTTATTTGATTATGACTATTGATTCTTCTAGATCTTCTGAATTACTACTTTTATATTCTGATTCTGTTAGTTGATTAGTTAAGAAAGTTTCAAAATTATCTGTTTCTTCAAGAACAAGAAGAATACTATTGACTAGGTAGATCTGTTATTCAACTGTGATTTTAATTCCAAATATGAAGGTATTTAATAACTTGATAATTTCTCTTTAATATTAATTAGATGTAAAATTTTGTTATACTATATTATCAAAGAGTTCTTGTGAAGTACTATTGTGTAAGACTACATGATAGACTTGAGTTCAGGTAAGAAAATTTATAAATCTTCTATCTGAATTATATTTGCAGGAAAACAATAAGAGTAGTAGTTGTATGATTCAATATGAGATGAGAATTTTCAAGAGTCTTCTCTGTTGTGTTCACTAAGATATAAGTCAATTAGAAGTTCAATAAAAGAGTAATATGTACTCATAAACTGATAAACTTTTTAGGTAACTGATATCTCAAGAATAGCTAATTCTTAAAATAATTAAAATGAATAAAAATGAAAATATTATAAATGAGTTGACTAGAATCTCTGGATGGGTAAGATTCACAAAGAAGGTATTAAATATTACAAACTATACTCTAGAAGGTAGATTTTATCATGAATATAGTTTATAATAAGTTTTGAGGGTAAAGACTGAATTATTTATAAAGATTAAGAGGATAAAAATTATTCTAAAAGTTTTCTAGTACTAATACTTATGAGTATTATATCAATACAAGACAAAAACAAAATAAAATAAAAATATAAAAATGAAGTTGTAATTATAAAAACTAAACTAAGAATAGATATCAAGAACTAAAAAAATAAATACTATAACTAAAATAAAAGATTTAGTATACTGACTAAACTATTTAATAGTATCTTTTCAACTATTAGGCAAACAAAGAGTATATACCAAAAGAAAATAAAGCTTTTATATGTGGGAAAGCTTATAAGAATCTTCTTAAATCAAATAAATATACTTGACTTATTTTAAGTGGAGGATATCCATTATCTAAGTTTTTCAGATAAAAAAAACTTATAAATAATCAGAATATAATCTATTATAATAGAAAAGATAATTGAAAGCAAGTTATCAAGACAAAAATCAAAGAAAAATTACAAAATAAGTATAACTCAAGTATTTTCAAAAGACAATTAAATTATTACTATTCAAGTACATTTATTTCAGGTCTCAAAGCAGTACTATTTATATATCTTTGAGATTTTACAAGTTTTTATCTAAACTTATTTGCTATTCTAAATTATAATTACAAATCTTGAGGCAAAAGATCAATAAATAAACAAGTAAAAATAAGAGATAAGATACATATGGTAAGTTAAATAATAATACAAATGACAAAATAAAATAAAAAGATAAGGTATATATTTCAAAAAGAAAAGATAAAAAATAAAAATAAATAAAATTTGTTGATGAATCATTTCTAAAATATTTCTGAACTGTTATTGAACTGTTATTAATTTTGGGGCTAATTATTCATTAATAATCTTAGAATATTGTAAAAATATTGCAAGAATATTATAAAAACATTATTGAATCATGATTGAATCCATAATTAATATATCAATTATATTATTTGAAATCACATATTGTCCAAAGATCAATTGATTAGTTGCATTTTCCAAGTTTGAAAAATTATGAAATTAAAGAAATTTATATTACTATAGTAATATCAAGAAGAAAGATTTATATTTGATAGTATTATTTCAAAGTATTCTGTATATAAATAATGCTGATGATATGTATACATCTCATTATTTATCTAATGCAATACAATATTTCTGAAGTATTTCACATAAAGTTCTGTTAAATTATTCTACTATTTCATTAGTCTGTAGGTGATATGATGATGAAAACTTATGTTTAATTCCAAATCAAGTGGTAAGTTCTTCAATTACTTAAGCTGTGAATTTAGTTCCTTGATCAGACTGTAATTCTTTAGAACATTCATGTTTATAAATTATTTCTTTGAAAATAAATTTGGCAATTATACTGGCTTCTTTATTTGGAATTACTTTTACTTCAGGCTATTTTGTGAGTGGATCTATTGCTATAGTAATATATTAATTTCTTTTCTTGATTACTTTACAAGAGCTAACAAGATCAATTACAATTCTATTAAAAGATTGTCCAACTTTAATAGGATATAGAAGTTGTTTTGTTATTCGTCTACCAGTTCTTTAATAAGTTTCATAAGATTTAATAAAGTTCTTTATATCTGTTCTTATTCTATTTTACTAATATCTAATAGCTATTCATTGATAAGTTCTATCAAATCTAAAGTATCTAGCAAGTAAATCTGAATGTATGCTAGTCATTACTGCTTCAATTTCATTTTCTTTCAGTACTTAAAGTGAAGTAATAGGTTCTTTTCTTCTATTCTTTTTATAAAGTACTCTATTAATTATTAAAAAGTGTTTTGATTGCTAACAAATTTTCTTTTGCTATTCTTCAGTATATTCTACAGGATAACTTTCATTTTCTAGATATCTCATTAAGTCATAATATGTTGTTAAATCTATTGTGTTGAATCAATCAGATTTGGGTAAGTCATTTAATTAGTTATCCAATAAAAATTATTCTAATTAGTTAATTAATTAAGTATGTTTGATATTTTACTCTTGCAAATATATTCTTGAAAGTGTATCCACATTTTGATTGATCTTTTCAGCTTTATAAGTGATAATAAAGTTATATTCCATCATGGTTATTATTCATCTTGAGATTCAGGATCCAGGATTAACTTGTTTAGTAAATAGCCATCAAAGTATATTGTGATCAGTGACAATTTCAAAAAGAGAACCAAGAAGATAATATCAAAATTGTCTAATAGCCCAGACTATAGTTAGAGCTTCTTTTTCAGTGATACTATAATTCTTTTCTGCTGGTTTTAATGAAATACTTGCATAGGCTACTATTCATTCTCTTCCTTTATCATCTTTCTGAGATAATACTATATCAAGTCCAGAGTCAGAGGTGTCAGTATAAAGATAGAACTTCTTGGTAAAGTCAGAATAGATTAAGATTAGAGCAGAGGTAAGTTTTTTTTTCAAAGTTTGAAATGCATTCTCTTAATCTACAGTCCAAATGAAAATGATATCATTCTTTAAAAGTTTAAACAATGGTACTATTATCTGTAAGAATCCTTTAATAAATTTTCTATAATATCTAACTAGTCCTAAAAATGATCTAAGTTTCTTGATATTTGTTGGTATAGGAAACTCTTGAATTTGTTGAATTATTAAAAAATCTGATGAAATTCCATCTTGAGTAATAATATGTTCTAGAAAGAATAGATTATCTCAAGTAAAGTTATATTTTTCTAAGTTAAGTTTTAATCCAGCTTCTCTAATTTATTAAAAAACTTTTTGTAAATGTTTCAGGTATTCTTCTCAAGTTTTTGAGTATATATTTATATTATCAATATAAACCATGACAAATTTTCAGTTATAATCTCCAAGTATATTATTCATAGCTCATTGAAAAGTTGCTGATGCATTACACAGTCCAAAAGACATAATTTTGAATTCATATAATCCTTCTCTTAAGATAAATATTATCTTTTCAATACTGGATGATTCCATTTCAATTTGTCAGTAATCAGATATAAGATTCATAAATGAAAATTATTTTGCATCTCCAAGATTATTCATCATTTTATCAATTCATGATAAGAGATAGATATCTTTCTTGGTGAGAGTATTAAGTTTTCTGTAATCAACACAAAATCATTTCTTGTCATTTTTCTTTGCTGCTACTATAATAGACAAGACCCAGGGATTATTAGATTTTTGAATAATATCTGCATTTAACATTCATTAGATTTCATCATGAATAAACTCTTAATTAGGCAGAGTTGCTTTATAAGTCTTTTGATGAATAGGCTTTTCATTTTCAGTATCAATTGAATATTAAATAATATTGGTTCATCCAAATTCATTTAGATCTGATGCAAAAATATCTTTGTATACTTATAACAGATTATGTAGAGCATCTTGTTATTTAAGTATTAATTCTCGTTATTCAACTACTTTTGTGATTTCTTCTTTATCTAGAAAGTACACTTTCATTTTATTCTTTCCAGTTGATCCAAATTCTTGAGTTCTATGAGATGATTCTCCTAATTCTTCTCTAGTATTTACAGATATCATTTCTTCAATTGAAGCAAGCTGCAAAAAAATTACTTGAGCAATTCATTCATTAGGTTAGACTTTATAAGATTCATTAGAATTATTATGTAAAAGAACTCCAATATTTCCAGTATATCCAGTATCAATAGTTTCTCCTTTAACTTCAATTTCTCTCTTGGCTAATGATGATTGAGATATTAATTGACAAACAGTTCCTATAAGAACTTCAATTGCCAAATAAAGATTAATTATAATTATTTGGTAAGGTTAAACCAGAATTACTTCTTCTCCAGAATATCTAAGATCAAAACCTACATCATATTCATGAACTTGTTCAGGTATTTTTTCTTTATCTTCATCATTATAAATTTTGATCATTAAATTTACTAACTGTTCTTTGAGTTATTCTTCTTCTTCCATTTTATCTTCATAGTTTCCAGATACTATATAATATTCATTTAGGATTTCTTTAATTGAATTATAGCCACTATCTTCAGCTTTTTCTTTCTTTTCTGATTCTGGATGTTTTTCTTCCAATAACTCTTCAACTTGTTCAGATCATATACAATCTTCATAAGTATCTAAATCACAAGGAATCAAATATTTATTACAGAGTTTCACATTGATATATTCTAATTGAGCAAGTTATTTTCTTTGGGATGGAGATAGTTGTTGATAGATAGCCAGAAAAATTTCTTGGACTGATGCTTCTTCAGATCTATTATAAGTAATATATTACATCTCTTCTTCTTTATCATATTTAGTAATATATCTGGCAAGTATTACTTTTCCAATTTCGTTGTATTGTTAGTAAACATTTAACAAGTTATCATTACTTCTTAATTTTCTGATAGTGCCATTATTTTTTCATCAACCACTATAATTAAATGTATATACATATTGTTCAGTATAGTCACAAAAATATTTGATATCATTATATCTTCAAGTTACTTCAAGAAAATATCTAGCTTCATCTCAAAGTTCATAATAATCATAGGCAGATAAATTGAGTTGTTGTTGAGTAAAGTAACAGAATAATATTGCTTTCCAGATTTATTTCCATCTCTTGCTTCTGAAATAGTTTCACTATCCACAAAATATTTATAATATGAATATTTAACTATTCTTTCTTCTAGTTTTAATTTTCATAGGGCTTCACTTTTAGAAAAGAATTTTTCTTCAGTAATAGATATCTTCTCTGATTCTCAGATATATTTCACTTCTAATCATCAGTCTTTAGTTTCATTCTGAGGTAAAATTGTTGATAGGTTATTCAGGATATTCATTTTGATATCAATCCAGATAACTAGATTATCAAAACATTAGGAGCATTCATGTTTGGATATTGGTAATTTATAATGATACTAACATTTAGCTGCAGAACCTCTCCAGTCAAAAGTCTATTGAGAACTTTGATAGTGGGTCTGCTGGAATCTTCTTTTTAATTTTGAATATTCTTCTCAGATAAGAGTGATATCCTTAACTTGAATTTCTTTTTCAAAGATTTTAATATTTTTAACTTTAGAAATTGAGTTTATGGTCATATAGAAAACTTTTCCAAAATCTACATCATTAAATCATCTGGATAATATATAAATTTAGATTCAGAATTTATCAAATGTCCACTATAAAAAATTATGATCTTCTAGATTTTGATCTTTAATTTTGAACTCATCATCAAAGATTTCATTAGAAGATATTTCTGTATTATCACTATCTTCAAATATAGTATTTTATTATCTATAGATGAATTTAATTGATCTTTCTTTTTCTTCATTCTAATCAAAAATCATTAAATTTTTTTTTAGGTTAATTTTGATATTAATCTTGTTTATCAGTCTATACTTACTATAAGACTGTAGGTTCAAGCTTCAGTAACATCCATTTTAGCTAGAATTATAATTTTATTAATGGTAATAGGGAAGTTATCAATAGCTTCTAATGATTACTTGGAATGTTTATTAATATCAGACATAGAAATATTTGATTTTTATTGAATCTTCATTCCTAATTGTTTGAGAAATTCATGACTGATGACATATCCTAATGCTTCAGTATTCACAATCAAGTCTACAGAAGTCTTTCTAACTTTGGCTTCACACTAGGCTGAGATTATTTTAATCTTCTGGGTGAATATTGTTTTTGTTTGAGTTTCTTCTGTAATTTCTTTCTCATTTCTTTTAATATTTGAATTCTTTATTCAGGTAAAGTTTTGATGAGTTGTACAATGATGATATTGGCTTTCTGTAATGCCAAATCTTCAAGTATATTATAGGTTTCTACATATTTGGCTAGAATCAGAAGGTGTGCTCTTCCTTTCTTCTTTTCCAAATTGGTCTTGTCTTTTTTAAGTACTTTGGATAAAGATTGAGTAACTTCATTTTCTTTTTCACTTTCTTCTTCTCCTTTAACAATTCTTTAGTATTTTCTTTCTCCAGTAAGGTAATCATAAGTTACTAGTAATAAGAAATTAGATTAGATAAATGAATCACTAAATGGACCATTATCAGATGCTTGCAAAGCAATTGTTAAATTCTGAATTTGAGTGAGAAGAGAAATAGTATTCAGGTTTTGTGAATTGTTTGATTGTTGATTAGGGCTTTGGGTATTCTGATTCTGCTAATTATTATTATTACTATTATTATTCTGATTTTGATTATTCCAGTTTTGTGAGGTATTTTGATTATTAGGCAGCTGATTTACTGATTGAGAGCTGTTTGGACAAACTCTACTAACATGTTCTTTTTCTTCATAACTGTAACAGATAATAGAGGATCTGTCTCTTGGCTGATTTTGTTGTTGATTATTATTATTATTATTATTATTATTATTATATCTTCTACCAGATTCTACATGATCTAATCTACTGGTCAGATCTTGCAAGATCTTAGCTAGAGTATTCCATTCAGCAGTTGGTTAAGCTTGAGTTTAATGATAGATTTGTTTGAGTGAATTCAAATCAGCTTCTTTAATATTTTTGGCAGTTTCAATAATACTTTTCATAGTATTATCAGTATTTAGATTAATCTATTTTCAAATTTCAGGTTTGAGATCTTTCTTAAAAATTTGAATTTTGTATTCTTCTGGATAGGCTTGTTCTGGATCTACTTTACTTCCTAATTTCATGAATTGATTTACATATTCTTCAACTATTTCAGTTTGCTTTAGAGATTTCAATTTATTTTGCTACTATTGTACCTTATGAGACAAACAGAATTTAAGAATAAATTGAAAAGTGAAATCATATTCATCATGATCTTGATTTATTCATTCATTTAATCTAAGAATATCACTTATAGATCATTGGTCAAACCAGGTAGCAGCTGGTCCCTTTAGATATCCTTTTATTATCTTGATTTTTCTATCATTAGTAATTTCATTAGCTTTTGTGACTACTTCAAAGTTATGTAACTATTCAATTGGATCCTGATCATTACCCTTAAATTTACAAATTGGGATAAGGATCTTCTTCATTTTTTGAATTTTTATAAATTAAGTAAGTTCTTCAAGAGCTTGAATGAAACTGTTCATTCTGTCTAATATGGTATTTTCTTTCTTTAATTGGGACTTTTGAGGTTGAATTTGTTCAACTGTGACTATTAATTCTTTAGAATCTTTTGAATTATTACTTTTATATTCTGATTCTGTTGGCTGATTGGTTAAGAAGATTTCAAAATTGTCTATTTCTTCAAGAACAGAAAGAATACTATTTACTAGATAGGTCTGTTATTCAACTGTAATTTTAATTCCAAATATAAAGGTATTTAATAACTTGACAATTTCTCATTAAAGTTGATTTAATATAAGATTTTGTTATACTATATTATCAAAGAGCTCTTATAAGAGTTTGTTATGTGAGATCACATGATAATTTTGAGTCTAGGTAAGAAAATTTACAAATCTTCTATCTGAATTTTTATTGACAGGAAAATAGTAAGGGTAGTAGTTATATGATTTAATATGAGATGAGAATTTTCAAGAGTCTTCTCTGTTATGTTCACTAAGATATAGATTGATTGAGATTCTAATAAAAGAGTAATATGTACTCATAAACTAATAAATTATTTAGATAACTAATACTTCAAGAGTAGCTAATTCTTAAAATAATTAAATAAATAATAAATGAAAATAATAAAAACAAGTTAACTATAATCTCTGGGCAGGTGAGGTCCACAGAGAGAGTACCAAATATTACAAACTATACTCTAGAAGGTAAGTTTTATCATGAATATAGTTTATAATAAGTTTTGAGAATGAAGACTGAATTATTTATAAAGATAAAGGAGATTATAATTATTCTAAAAGTTTTTTAGTACTAATACTTATGAGTATTATATCAACACAAGACAAAAATGAAATAAAACAAAAATATAAAAATAAAGTTGTGATCACAAATACTAAACTAAGATGTGATATTAAAAACTAAGTAATAAATGCTAAAAATCAAGACAACAAATACCAAAATGTAACAAATGCAAAAACTAAAGTAATGAATGCTAATTCTAAGATAACAAATATCAAACTAAAACAATAAATACTAAACTAAGCTTTTATATATAGAAAAGCTTACAAGAATATCCTAAATCAAATAAAATATACTTGGCTTATTTTAAGTGGAGGATATCCACTATTTAAGTTTTTCAGGCAAGGAAAACTTATAAATAATCAGATATAATCTATTATGATAGAAGAGATAAATAAAAGCAAATTATCAAGATAAAAATCAAAGAAAAATTACAAGATAAGTATAATTCAAGTGTTTTCAAGAAACAATTGAATTATTGCTATTCAAGTATGTTTATTTTTGAGCATAAAGAAATTGTTGATACTTGGAAGTGTGGAATCAGTGTATGAAAAATTGCCAAAATATTAAATCAGTCAAAAAGTACTATACAAGATGTTATTTCTATTTACTGAAGTTCTAATTGTGAAAAATCCTCTTCCTGAAGTGATAGATCATGTATAATAACAGAAAGAGATAGTTATCATTTACAAAGAATTCTTAAAGAAAATTAACATACAAATCTTTAAGAATTATGCAAAAAATTATTACCTCTATTTCAACTAATGTAAGTACAATTATCATTCAATATTATTTATATGAATAAGATTTCTTTGATCAGATTGAAATCAGAAAACTACTTGTAAATAGAGTTAATCAGCAAAAGAGACTTCTCTGGGTTTAGAAATGGCAAACATGAGAAAAAGAATGGGAAACCATTATTTGAAGTGATGAATCTAGGTTTAAATTATTTAGAAAAGATGATAAGAAGTATGTTTGGAGATAATCTCATGAAAAATATGATGTTGAATGCCTTATTTTAACATTTAAATCAGGTCAAAAAGGAGTAATGGTGTGGAGTTGTTTCATAAAAAATGGCCTTGGTCCATTAGTTAGATTAGAGGGAAGACTAATAGCTAATATATATATAGATATACTAAAAAATCATTTATTATCATTCCTAGATATTCTAGATAATAAGGAGGATTATGTTTTTTAGGAAGATAATGCACCTGTCCATACAGCAAGTAAAACTAAAAAATGGAAGATAGAAAATAATATAAGTAGTATTTCATGATCTATCCAGAGTTCTAACTTGAATCCTATAGAATATTTATGAGATGAATTAGAAAGATAAGTTCAAATACATGAATTATTATTCAAAAATTGTGAAGAATTATGACAAATACTCCAGAATGAGTGGCTGCAAATTAATGAAAGTAAATATAAAAATCTTGTTAATAGTATGCCATATTAAGTTGCAGCAATCATAACTAGTAATGGCTATCCAATAAAATATTAATAAACAAAATAAAACAGTTTATTTTCATCTTACAAATAAACCAAAATTTGTTAAAATTGATATAATAGTTATTAGAATAATCCAGTTTTAAGTTGGTAACAAATTTGCATTAATGATGATTATTATCAAGTATCCAGTAATTTATGATAGGTCACTATACATAGTAGAATAATATAGTGGAAGATCATTTTTAATTTTGATAGAACAGTTATACTTAAATAATAATCTTAGATATCTTTTCTCATTCTTTGATATTCTTTAATGTTCTCTCACATCTTTTCACATCTTTTCATATCTTTTAATATCTTTTTACATCTTTCAATATCTTTCTATATCTTTTAATATCCTTTCATATATTCTGACATTCTTCAATATTCTTTAATATCTTTCAATGTATTTTAACATAATCTATTTTAAATTAATTATACTATAATACTTTAATTATATCTTGTATATTAAATAATATTAGCTAGTAATTCTATAATAATTTTTGTATCTGAAAAATATATAAAAAGACCTGCTATTCCAGCTTGAAATAAATAGTTTTGAATTGAATTATTTAGAAAATATAATTTAAAAGCTTATTATCATAATAATAGTAATCTT
>CAJVPS010000981.1:0-18279 GCA_910591765.1 Ambispora leptoticha | reverse complement strand
GGCAATCAAAAATAATGTAACGCTTAAATTTTTTACTAATTATAATTAGTAAAAAATTTAAGTATTACATTATTTTTAATTATCACTGTAATTATAATATAAGAGAAAATAATAGATTTTAATAAAATATTAATAAAAAGATAAATTTTAAATATTTTTTATTTTATTTTATTTATTTTTAATTTTAATTTTATTAAAGCTTAATTTTTTTTAAAAAATAAAATATTATTATAATAATATAAATTTTTTTAAATTTTTAATTTTATAAATTATATTAATTTTATAAATTATATTAATTTATAAATTATATTAATTTTATAAATTAATTTATTTAATTTTTAATTTTAATATTATAAATTTTATTTATTATTAATTTTATTTTTAATTTTCTTTATTTATATTATATTTCAAATTTAATTACTTATTAACTTTCTATTAATTATTTATAAGAATTTAATTTAATTTCTTATAAGAATCTTTAATAATAATATAATTATTTTATTATTAAATTAAAAAATTAAAGAAATAATAATAATAAAAAAGTATTTAAGTTATATTTTAATATAAAAAATTAATACAAAAAATAACATGAAATTTTTTTAAGTTATTTTAAGAATATTAAAATTTATTTTAAAATAAATATAATTATATTACTAAATATAATTTATTTTAATTATTAAATTGATAATTAAAAAAATTAATTATTATTAATTAATTTAAGAATTAATAATTATTAAAAATATAATAAATTAATTATTAATTATAAATCTGCTTGTGTAATTTAAAATTTTAATATTATAAATTGATAGTAATAATATTAAAATATCTTTTTTTTAAAAAAAAATTTTATTTTAATTTTTTTAGTAAAGTAATGCTTCATTTATTATTAAATTAAAATATAATAAAATAGTTAAAATAGTATAAAAAGTTAATTTAAATTAAATTATTTTTATTTAATATAAAAAAATTATAAAGATTGTTAAAATTTGAATGGTTTTTATTAGAAGTAATTATTGATTTTTATATTGAGATACAAATCTTTTTATATTGATCCATAATATATATAATATTTATTTTATTATATATATTTAATTTATACTTTATATATTAATTATAATAAAAAATATAAGAATAAAAAATATAAGAATATATAAAATATAATTTAAATTATTAAATAAATTAATAAATTTTTATTCTAGAATTATAAAAAAAATAAATTTAAATAGAAAAAGAATCTAAAGTTATATTAAAATTATAATTAAATTTATTTAATAAATACTATTTATCTTTTAATAATTCTAAATTATCAAAAAGATTCTAAGCAAATAAAAACTAAGTCAAAATATAAATTAATATTTGAAAATAATAATTTGAATTAATTTTAATAAACTTAAATAGATAAATAACTCCAGAATTTATAAACAAGATAAAAAATAAATATTTTTCTAAAGTAAAGTTATTTTTTATTTTCTAATATAATTTAATTTTTCTAATATAAATTTAGATTGCGCTTAATAGAGAATAATCTATATGATAATTTTTATATATAATAATTAAATTAACCAATAGAAGTTATTATTTTTAATTAATAAAAAATTCAGAAGTTACTATTTTAATTAGCAAAAAATTTTAAACTGTTATAATCTCTTAAAAATAGTAAAATAAAAAATCCTCTCACAGAATGATTGCTTTATTATAAACTAAAAATCTGTAAGAAGATTTTTATTTTCTTTTAAAATCATAACAGATTGCTGTTCTCTCACTATAAATATTTTTTTATATAATAAACACCAAATTTTCAAGCATATAAACTTTAAATTGTTATAATTTTTAAACTTATAATTAACAAAAAAATCTGTTTTACATAATTTTAGCTTAGACAAAAAGCAACAAATCTGTAAGAGGGGTTTTTGTTAAAATTATTTGTTTTTGAGTTATATCACTTTTTATATCACATATATAAATATTGGATGTCTTTTGCTGTGCCAATTCCGTACGAAAAATTATCTAAATCTATTATCATATTTATTTTCAAGGGGATTTCGAGAGTATATGGTACATATAACCTTTATATTTAGGAAAACACGTAACTATATTTTATAATGAATTACTGATGCATTTAATACGAATTATTGTTGCTTACTCATTATTATTTTAGACTGGAAAATCTATTAAATTTTGAGTTTTCATTATTCAAAAATTTAATGAAATACATTATAATTTGTCGTCCGTATTCCGTTTCTAATTCATGTACGCATAAAAAAGCACACATGTACAAGAAAGATTGATCGTATTGAAAACTTCTATCGTGAAGAACGGACACAATACTAAGTAATTACTTCTTTGAATGTACGCATTATCATTATCAACTTTTTAAAGTTGAATTGTCTTGAGAAAATAAACATTAACAATTTGATAAAAGGGTCCAAGTTTTAAATTGATCCTTTTGAAATATTTACTTCTGTTGAGCAGTTGCTCGTACATTTCTCAATTCTAAACACTATTCAATATAATAATGGTCATTATTAAACTTTTTGTATTATATATACACGCGCAATTGAATCACAATGAACATTTGTTTATAAAAAGGCTGAAAATTCAAATTTCTTTATTTAGAGAAACAGGAACAAGAAAAACTTAATTCTAAATAATCATGCAACATTCCGGTCGGGTCTGTATACAAATTTAACTCTACCGTATGCGCAGGGAGAATTAAGCCTAATGCGGGCCGTGATTCGAAATAACGCGCATGGACATTTATTCGCGAATATACTGTAACGCGAAGATGACAATACATATTATTTGACTAATACATGTATTTATTGGAGAGCGGGTGTGAGGAATACACATAACTACAGTTTCGAGCGGTCTTTTACACAACCGCAAGAGCACTTTACTTTGCGAAACTTACTACATGTATTAGGTCATTTGGACATTTCTGTTACCAATACCTGTATAAACTACATGTATATTTACATGTACACGCACAATGTAAATTTATATCACGAGATGCGTATTTACAGCGCATGTATATATCATAGGGGAATGATATTCCAACTAATGATTAACTCTCATTGCCAGAAATGTCGGATAGGCAAGATAATGTCGAGGTAAAATAAAACGGTTTTTTGTATGTAAAAATCTTAAAAATCCAAAAAATTAAATTATACATACCATTTACAAGGTGACAAAAAATCCCAAAGCACCTATAGTCCGTTATTTTTCTCTCTTGATACTTAATTTTCTCGTGGAATGGATTCCCGGGTTATCCAAATTTTTATTTTACGACTCGGGTTTTACCGCTTTGCGAAAATTCAAATATGATGATTCATTGACTGCCATCCCGCTTCCACTGCCGAAAGAAGAATTTGGGCTCAATAAAGTTGAGGTAGGTTGACGCTCTCCTTTAAAAACCACGTACCAATATGACAAAGCAATTTTGCTCGCGGTCTTTATAGCACTCAGTTGTTGGACTGGAAATTTTTGAGGAAAAAGAAAATAAAGCTGAACCTATTGGAAGTACTGAATACTTGACAGCATGGCATTTTCGTGAAGCGTATCTTTCTGGTCGTATTACACCTTCACAAGTATGTTTGAATGTTTCTTAATTACGAAATGAATGGCTTGAAAATAAACATGATGAAATTTTTATAGGTAGCGAAAAATTTAATCGCGAAAATTGAAGCTGCACACACTTTCACATCTCCTACTGAACCGTCTATTGAAGGTTTCTATCAATATGACCATGATGAAATTCTAAGACAAGCGGAAGAGTCCACCGCTCGATACGCCCAAAATGAATCATTAGGACCGCTTGATGGCGTTCCTGTTGGCATCAAAGATGAAATTGATGTTAAGGTTTGGTTCGTTTATTAGTGAAACATGCAAAACAATTTCTTACATATCATTTCTCATAAATTTGAATAGGGATTCGAAACACGCGTTGGAACTGCTTTCATTAATCGTGGCAATAAAGCGCAACAAGATGCAACTCTTGTTCGTCGATTGAGAGAAAAAGGCGCAATAATTGTCGGAAAAACTAGTATGCATGAACTAGGAATGGAGTAAGTTAGCTTTTAATTTTGATTACAAATTAAAAAAATTTTTTATATATAAATAATGAAATGGTCTTGTTTTAATATTTTAATTTAAAATAGCATTACAGGTAATTTTGTTTGACGCTAATCAGACTCGATTGGCAGAAATTCACAATATTATTATTTCTAAATATGGGATGAAAAGGAAACAACCCAGTGGCAAAGACGCCAAGAAATCCCTACGATCCAAATCATTATTGTGGCGGGTCTAGTGGTGGTAGCGCAGCAGTTGTAGCAGCGGGACTTTGTCCTATTTCTATTGGTTGTGATGGCGGTGGATCGATAAGAGTACCAGCATCATTCTGCGGGCTTTATGGTCTAAAGCCAACAACTGGAAGAGTTCCTTCGAAAGGAACATGTGAGCATAATTTATTTATTGTTCAACCGTTTTACGATAAATTAATCTTTTTTCCGTAGTTCCATTGACATTCACGTGTGGCGTATCGGGACCATTCGCTTCAAGTGCAGCTGACTTGGCTTTAACTTATTACGCGATTGCAGGAAAAGATCCAGAGGTTCTCATTTCTTTAATATTAAAAACGTTAACTTGTATATTTTTCCATGTTAATATTTGTATGCTCTAAATTAAATTTTTTATTTAGGATCCAAATACTTACCACCAACCTTCACCTACTCTTTACGGTTTCTACCTGACAAATACGCTTACCGACCTAAAAATCGGTATCTATTCTGCATGGAATCAACAAGTGCAGAATTCTGCCATAACAACTGCATTGCACGAATTTATTGACGCTTTCAAACTTCGAGGAGCTCAAATCGTCGAAATCGAGATACCGGAATTAGAAGAAGCGCGAAATGCGCATCTAATTGCAATCTTGTCGGAAATTCACCATATTGTAAATCGATATAAAGAACATCGAAATAAACTCACGTACCCAAATCGTATTCTTCATGTCATTTTGGAACATTTAGCTGTTTCTGTAAGTTAATAAATAAGATGTAAATGTATTATGCGAATTTAACTTGCTAATTGATATCTTAACTTTTCTTTCTCGAAGGATTACAGTAGGGATTTGATCTTTTCTTTCTACCAAATAGATACATACGCGGATATACTAAAAATTGTTAACATTTATTTTAGTTCAATCTCAACAAGTTAGAACACGAATTATGCGCCACCTATCAAATTTATTTGAAAATAGCGTAGATTTAATCCTAACACCAACCTCCGGAATCACTGCGCCTCAAATTCATCCACGTGCCTTAAGTTACGGCGAAGTAAACTCAAATGTCACCGGCAATGCTATACGTTTCGTACAACTGGCGAATTTTACCGGAATTCCTGGAATAAATGTGCCCGCCGGTTACGACGAAAAAGGGCTGCCAATTGGATTGCAGTTTATGGCGAGATGGTATAATGAGGCTTTGCTGTTGAGAGTTGCTAACGTTTCGCAAGAGATATTAGGTGATCGGAGAAAACAACCGGGAAAAGAGCTGTGGTTTGGTGACTTGTTGTAGCGGTGTGCGTTTTATATCTAGTAGTTATTTTTGACTGATTATTAATAAATCACAACAATGAACATGTATAGCATTGTTTTTATCTTCTATATGGCACCGGTTATCACCGGGGAGTTACTTGTATATGCATTTGACTTTAAAAGATGGCAATGATTTTACATATCGTATACATCGACATGTACAAATTTATTTCGTAATGTGTGTACAAACAAATACTGAAGGAAGCATTAATCTCATTTACGTACTGATAGTTTGTTTTTTAAGAGACGCATTTAGTTGAAAACAGGTTAATGTGAAAAGCTATAAAGAAAAACGCAAGCAAGAAAATTGACAGCATGTGTGTCCGAGAAATTTTCATTTGACGCTCACTAAAAAGATTATCTTATCATTACGCAATATTTAACGTTTAACGATTGATACTGGACATGTAATAATCTCACGTGAAAAAATTCGTTTCAGATTTATTTTCCACGCACAAATTATAACCAATGATTCGTAACGTTTTCTTTTTTGAATGAAAAACACTAATCGTTTTTTTTGCACTTAATTAACTGGAAAATTCACCAATACGTGTACATAGTGTGCATCGTGTGACTCGGTAAACTTTAACAATGATCAAAGAAGAAACGTTCGTAACAGTAATTCTTTCGTATTTTATATTGTAAATATATTAAAAATGCTACAATAAAAATGTCAAGCATGGAAAATTTTCATAGAAACACACAAGTTGATGTATGCGTTTACTTAAAAATCATGTAGAAAATGTGATAATAGGATAAGTTTTGGTTGAACGAGTAACTGTGGGAGATATAACACACATAAACCAACATGATAACTACAGTTAGATGTTTAGTTCATATGAAAGAGACAGCAAGAGCATATAACGCCTATTGTTCTTTTTGTGTCCTGCTGTTACTACTATTGTTTATTGGCTATTTCGTAAGGGTAGTTCAGCCTATGATTACTACAGCTGCTATCTACATGTTTCAAAAAGAACAGCGAAAAAATCTCGGGTAGTAGATCGCACAAGTAAAATTTAATATGACTCTGGATAATTATTCTTATTAGCGTAAGCACATCAAATAACCCCACCCCCATTCACTTGCACATCTATCTCGGAATTAGATTAGTTCGTATTTCTGCGATTATGGATCAGCTTACGGTTCATTTGATTGTAACAATTATCGTTAGCGTTAGTGGAATTTTTCTTTTAAAATTATCTGATTGTACTGCATATCGATATGCTTATTTGTGGGGAAATAAAACTTGGTAATTTCAAAAGCGTGATATTTTGAATGCCCCGGATAATGATGGTGATATTTTTATTATGCAGAAATTTAAGCTACTTGATAATTAAAATTTTTTGTTTGTATGAGATGTAATGTTTTAGTTGGTACAAAAATTTTTGGAAAAAATTACAAAATATAATGCTAAATACATGTAATAATATATAGAAGTGTTTTTTGGATGATTCTAAATTATATATAATAAAATAATACAATGCATTAAATATTTAAATGATTTTTGCCCAAGATACTAAAAACCCTCAACGTTTTCACCTCCTCTCCCACCAATTTAATCAATTCATCCGACAATCCCCAATATGCCTTCATCTTCCATCGCCACATTGCTTCTTTGGCACGTAGCTCATGTTCATACCGTGGACGTGGATAATGTGCCGTCCAAGCTGCCCAAGATTCTGACACTAAATGAAGTTCTTGGAGTTGCGATCGTTGAAATAATGGGATAATTATGTCCTGAAGAACGGTTTGCGAGATGTGGTCCATATCGAGGACTAGCGAAATTAGTGTCTTATGACATGTGAGCAGCAATGAGCGAAATCCGAATGTCGTGAAATCTTGTGGTGATACTTTTCCGAGAGTTAGATGTTCTAATTTGCTTTCTGGTAGTTCCTCAAATAGAAAGTCTTGATCATGCAGGTATATTCCTTCGAGTGACATTCTTTTTAGGTTCCGACAATCGGAGAGTATTGCGAGAATCGAACGGCCTGTTATTGAGACCGGATTTAAACCACGGTGTTCAGCCGAGAATTCTATTAGATCATCTTTTAGATTTGGAATTACGTGTTCAATAATTCCTTCATCTGTGAAATTTTCACCGTTTAGTGAGAGACGGTTTAATCCACCGGTCATCGCCGGCATCATAATCTCTAACAGCTCATCATTAAATGTCCAGTGATTCGAATCAAGTTTCAACTCTTTCAATCCTTTAACACAAAGCAACTTGCCAATTTGCGCCGTCGTCGCTTCCCTACCCACATAACAAACATGGCAAAACGAAAGTTTATCCTCCACATGCAGTTTTTTCAAATTTGGTAAATTTTCTCGAAGAACCTTTAATGATCGCAACAACCCACCAGGTTTCATGTTTGAGATGGATACAGGATAAATAGTCACGCTCCGTATCATGGCACGATAGTTGAACATTAATTGGTCGGGTGATGACCTGAGAACGTAGAGAAGTGTATGTTGTTGTGTTGGTTCGATAATGTAAATGTGGCTCCATATATGCGTGACCGCTGCTCTTGCCCACGTTCGATTGACGTAAAGCACTTGTGCTTCGAAAACTTGAGCGTCTTCGTGTTTTATTACGAATGATAGTATGTTTTCAAGCAAGTCAAAAGATATTTTAGAAAGTGGAAATATTATTTTTGATTTTGATATCGGCCTAACCCCGGGCATTTTTGCGTCCTATTCTTTTTGTTAGTTTCGTTTCTTTTTTTAGTCAACTTTTGGTCTCTTGTTTATACGTACAAGAAAAATTAAAAGAAACAATAAATATCCCTGGAAAAATAACCTTCGTTTACAGGATTTTATTTTTTTGGTTAACTTTACAAAGAAAAAAATTTGGGAAAAAAGTTTGGATTACGTTGACTTATTATCTACCACAAATATATATTATCGTTATATATTCACAGACTCCGACAAAAAATTAAAACAATATAATAATGAGTTAAGTACGCGTATAATAATGTTTTTGTATAGAATACTAAATATAGTATCAAATACTTATATAAATTATAGTAGATGTATGTATAAATTTTCACTGTACTGTATTTATATATATATTTATTTATTTATTTAATGTGGTATATATACATGTGCATTTCAATTTCCGTAGTATCACCATTGACCCGAAAAATGTGATTAAATTGAAACATTTACACCCATCATAAATGGGGATAATTGTATGACAGAAAAGCACAGTCACTTCTGTCATTCCCCTCTAACACAGCAGAATCATAGAGTAAAGTAAAATCTAATAGAAATGAGAATTTCCCATGTTCCATCCAATCATTCTTCCAAAGCTCATTTATCCATCAACCATTCACCCCTCGTGTCCTTCTTTATGTGTAGGTTTTTGGCGTAAATATGAAAAGGGAATGCGGTGAAACAACACGATGCCAAGGATAGAATAGCGGATTAGTTTGGACTATTAGGCGTTAGTGGTGATTCTTTTTCTAGCAAAATTTTTCTAGAACTATTTCTATACCATTCCTTTCTCGCTCCAATTGTTGGGGGACAGCTGCGGGGTGTGATCCAACATCGCAAGATGAGAAGATGGCCGTGGCGTGGTTTGTGTGTCTAAATATCATGTAATAATGATGGTGATTGTGATAATTGAATGGTGTTATACCAAAGCAATGCCTGTGCGTGCGAAATTAGTGTTAGGTGTATGTTCGCAGGGAAAGATTTTCATAATGACAAGTGAGATGTCACTTTGAAACTTCTAATGTATGATTCGTCGGTTGATTCAAGATAAGAGTGAATATTTAAACATTTGAAATCACCAAACTAAACGTACGCACATGTAAGAAAGTTTATTTAGTGTTCCAATCTATTTGGAGTTAAAACTTTATCTTCTAATAATTGTTAAAGCTACACAGTGGCTATGCTCGACAGCAGAGTTTTCTATTTAGAGAGCAGAATTCCCATTAGTTAGGATTAGAATGGATCGGAAAAAAATGCTAAATAAAAATTCACCGTATAGTCCATGAATAAATTAAATTTAATTCCCATAAATTTTTATTTGATTATCTCGCAGAATTTTACTGTATACCATGTATTAAATTTTACGTAATTAATTAATTTGGATGATGGAATCATATCATCGTGTATTTTTTATCCCGTGTTCTATCGTCAAAAAGTAAAGAAATTATATCGTAGGTTTATAGGAATCATCGTCATCACCTGAGAACGAGCACAGGCCGTCATTTTGATTATTAATATTTATTAAAATGGCAATAAATAAATAAATAAATTATCAAAGTTTGTCATTTTACATGTAAGAATTTCTATTAAAAGATGCACATAATCTTTGGAAAACAACGACAGAAATAACAAACAGAACAAAGTATATATTAGTAACATTGTGTTTGTTGCACAGGTTGAAAGGATTCAAAAATATGTGTCAATTGATGATTGGTTTGATTACAAAAAAATTTTTGAATCAATGAGATGACAATAATGGCGTAGGCGTATGTAAAAACAAGCACACCCCCACAAACACACAAAAAAGCTTTTGACAGACTTTATTTGGCAGGCTCCGCATTTATTATTAGCCTTTAATGAATTAAGTATTTCCAATAAAGATGATGAAGAAAGAACAAATTTTTATTGTGAAGTGGCTTTATAATCGGCGGTGCTTTCTCTAGGTAATGACAAAACTTGACATGGATTCGAAACTCAACAGTTGAATTAAAGATTGACATTTTTGTTTGTACTTAATATCGATATCTTCTATCGCCACTTTTTTTTTTGTGATATTACAAGTCCTCGATATATTTTTCGATATCCGCTGTTTTGCATACATCAACCCATCTTGTGACCGTTCCTATGACCATAAACTGGCAGCTAAATGATAGCGGTGATTAAAAAATCGAAAAGAAAATGTTTTATTTGGAGTAAGGAGTAAATTGTGTATGCGTGCGTGAAATTGTGATAAACTTTGTCGGTTTTTTAAGTTTTTATCAACTTCATCCACACGTTTACTTACTATACCAGGATTTTGCCATATGTCAACTGGAATACAGGATTTTTCTTTCTTAAAAAAAAGCACCATTCTCAAGTGATATAAAAAATAGATCACGAAAAAAAAATGCGGATTCTATAAATGCACAATTTTTCTGTCACACTTTAGTGGATATGCGGAAGTGGAAAAATGCCCCTTTTTTGGTAGTACAGAGTCAAATGATTGATAATTTTTAAAGCATGACGTCTCGTGATGAAAATTTTTTTTAACAAAGTTACATGTGCATGGTTACGCTAATCAAAAACATAGGTAACATGCCAACCATTAAATTGCGGATTTTTTTTAGGATATGTGGAATGATAATCACTAGAATTTCGGTAAATTTACGTGTGCCACTTGTACATAAGCTTTACTTTTTCTCAACAAATTCATGACTATTCGAGTAAATTTTAAATCGACAACTCAAGATTTTTTATCAGATAATAAGCTTCATTTTTATTTTAAAAGACTTAAAAACTTCACGATATTTACTTTTGTAATTCTATACTTGCAAAAAAGCAACTTCAAAATCATGGATTTTGTTATTTTGCTTACATGTATTGTAAGGGGTATTCTAAACCAGCAAATCACGGAAAATTTTGCCATGTACATGTATTTATTCTCCTTTTAAAGATTTAAAAGACTGAACTGGTTAAAAAATACATGACATCTCTATGAACCTCAATTCGAAATTTATCTCCAACAGAATTTTAATTGGTAATACAGACTCGGTCACATGATTGCATAAAGTTAATGAGTCTTTAGAAATTACTTTACAAACAAAAGAAAATTTTAGTTCTTATATATTCAAACTAACGTAAAAGGAAATGCTAATTTTTAAGATGTTTTACTTAGACATTTAGAGATAAATTTTTTTGTATACAGTTGATATTGTCTAATTGCATACCATTTTAAGTAAAGATTCATCTGCAAACTCTACTGTCTAATCTAATTATATATTATCGTTATTAATTATTTTATGCAATTGTACATTATCAACTGCACTGGATTTCTGGAATTCCACTGGACATCCAGATTTTTCCAAAGTTCCAGTGGTTCTAATGGAAAATGTCACCGGAATGCCGGAACCAATATCGATATATAACTGACCAATGAATATATGTGCACAGTAAATAATATTAACCAATGAACATACATATCCAGTGAGTAACGCGCGTTTTAAGATAATCTCTTCCCCCGATCTCGTTATTTTAATAAGTTTCATTGTTTCGATACGATATAATAACATAATCTTTTCCCTGATTGCATTATTATATCAAGTACTTGTTGTAATTATTAACGAATTAAAGTATTAATGAATTAAAATGTAAAAAAATATATAAAAGCTCATTATTAACAAATTAAAAGATTAATTAATATCATTACTTATATAATTCGGTTTTTGAAATAACATGCCAAATACCTCAATTCCCATTTTGTCTTGCTGTCTATTGCCGGATGTTTATAATCACTTAGCAAATCACTCTCCATATTATTGTCATAACTGTTATCACGCTCTTCCTCTTCTATCCTGGCAATTGCCTCATCGATTAATATTTGTTCCCAGTCACGTAATTGATTTTCCCACTCATTAGATGTTGTTATGCTTGATGGTTCATCATCTTGCAATTCATCTTGTTATTCATTCAAAACTGCACTGGATTCGTTTGGTTCATCCGTAACTTCAATGGTGGATGGTGCGCTGGTTTGATTAAACAAGGTATTATAGATCTGAATTTGCTTTTTTCGTTCGGAAGAAATCATATTGAACTTCATAATCGTTCTACAGATGCCGCATTAACACAAATTTCAAATTAACATATTATTAAAGGACTTAATTCTTTAGTTGAAAAAGAAGCAAGTTCCCAAAGTTCCAATACATTGTTCATGTGTTATAAGATCAAAAGGATAATTTCGCTTCCTATATTCTTCTAGCTCAAGCAAAATACAAATTGATCAATAGCCAACCATGCCTTGTAATAATAGGTAATAAACTGAGCAAGATATGTAAGTTCAAATTTTCAGTATTAGTTTTGAACCACATGTCACGAATATTTGGATTTAGGAGGAACGCCAATAATAATAATGATTGTTCCCATTGTTCCCAGCTTTGTTCCAATCGCTGAATGATACACTTTGCCAAATTCTGATCCGAATATTCCTCCCACATTTTCAAAATTCTCACCGAAAGCTTGGATTACTTCATGGAGACGAGCAGTATCCGATTGCAATTTGTTGAGAACTCCACAATAAGGAAGAAGTAAAGAATATAATTGCGTTATTGATTGCCAGAAATTGTTGTTAAGCAAAATCGAGGTTATATTTCGCGGAAGATAAAGGTCATCTAGACCAGTTAAAAGTTAATTCAAAGGTAATACATGTGTAGTAGCTAAATTCTAAAAAATTAATTAGTTAACTAACTATCCAGTAAATTAATAATAAATATTTACTCTTAAAACCTGACGAGATTTTATTAGGCTTTTAAACAATAACAGTAAGAATTCCAACGAGTATCTCCTGAACAAATCAAGGTAATATAATTAGAATATATTTGTTTTTGAATTTCTCGCAATTTTCCAATAAAATATGAATGAACTGCATTATTAAAATATTCAAATATTGTGATTGCTTGGTTTGATGCGATTTAAATATCTCTCCCATGGCAAGATTACATTAATGAGCGAAACAGGGAAGAAAAACAATATTTGGATATTGTAATCGTAGCCGACATCTGGTAAGTTTATTTAAAATAATAATTATATTTGAAAATTAAATAATATTATAATATTTACCTAGCAGCGGAATATGCTGGTGCACTATCAAAAACAATTGCTGATAGTTAGTCCCTACACTCTCGTTCCGAACTTGTATCAATTAGTTCCCAAATTAGAATTTTCTCCAGTTGATAGATAAAAAACAAAAAACATATTGTTTTAAAACATTTTTCCATCCATCAAATGCTAATATTTATCTTCTTTAGTTTTGTTCACGTGACAAAATTAAATTTGTTTGTTCAGTATTTAGAATGCGATTAGATAAAATATGTCGATTAGGAAGAGCGAGGTTGGAGATTAAAAACTTAAAAACTGTCGAGTTAATGGATTTGTTGCTTATTGGAAGCCCAACCATTTGATATTGTCATTCGGAGTAATAGTTGTTCAAATTTTGGTTTCTCTTTTAAAGTAATATTTCTAATGATAAAGTTACCTATAGCTTTTTTTTTGAATTTTGCGAAGACAACATAATCGAAGAAGTATTGGAAATTATATCAATTGTGCTGTAAATATCTTCATCTATTTAAAAAAGTATTTATTTATATATTAATATAAATTTTAAATATTTATTAATTACCCACCAGAATATCCGTGTTTCAGCGTTTTTTGAACTTTGAGAAGCATATTCAGCTTTATTATCTGTCTTGTTACAATATGCATCCACCGCTTCTTGAGATCCCAGCTTTGTACGAAAATATTCACATTTTTTTAGATATTTTCGAACAATATTTTTTTATTGGTAATTGTGATTTTTAAAGCTGCTCCTCGACTAAGAATTTCCTCACAAGTTTTGCATATGCCATATTTATTTTGTATATTTATAGTTTTCATACAAGTACAATAATATCATTCGCGAATCTATGTTTTTCAGGACCTACCTATATGTTGTCGCGCCATTTTTCATACATGTATAATTCACTATCGCATGTCATTGTATACACATACTACATATAACATACACACTAACCGGAAGACATACTAACCGAAAGATTATTGGAAGATCACTAAATCTTTCATCCAGTGAATAAAAAACTGATTGAAGAGTTCTAGTGACAATCTATCACTGGCATTAATATGTTACATAATTCCAGTCAGATCCAGTGATCTTCCAGTTCCAGTAATTCCCACTGGAACGGTCCAATCAATTGTAATTGTCGTTAAACATTGTACTTTAATTTAATTATTACTTTTTATATAAAATATATAGAATTATTAGTAATATAAAAATGATTCATATAAGAAAATTGTTGAATTTCGATGCATAGCTAATTTTTTTGATTTCCATAATCTGAATGATTCAGTGTTTGCAAACTTTTAAAATATTTTTAAAAAGTAAAATTTGATTACTAAATTATATATTTTTACTCAATATATAAAAATCAAGAATTTATTTATTATAATCTAGTTTCTTATAGTAAGAAGGCTATCAATATAAAAAAGATTTAAAAGAAATTTTTATTCATTTAAAGTCTTTTATATTTGATATTAAATATTAATTTTTTTAATAAATTTTTAATTCAAAAAAATTTGTTTTAAGGAATAATTTTATTGTATATAGTAACTCTCATAATTATGAAATCTGGAGGTCAATTTTATTAATAAATAAAAATTGAAATTTTCTCTTTATATTAAACTTTATAATTTTATTAAGAAATAATTTTTATTAATATATCAAATAAAGTTCATAAGTTATAATTTAACTTGCATTTTTTTCAAATTTATCTGAATGACTTATTCTAATTATAAAGTCAATGCAAAAATTTTTACTAATTAAAAATGAAATTTAATTGATAAAAATTTTTGTATTGACTTTACAATTAGAATAACTCTTTCAAGAAAAAATCTGAAAAAAATATATGTTAAAATATAACTTATAGACTTTATTTTAATATAAAAATAAAATTATTTCTTAATAAAATTATAAAGTTTAATATAGAAAGAAAATTTTAATTTAATTTACTAATTAAAGTTTTATAAAAATATCATATAAAAATAATTTTAATTATATATTTCTTTTTATATAATAAAAATTTATTAAATTTTTATTTAATTTATTAAAAAATTTTTACAATCAATAAAACTTACTTAAAAAAATAAGATATAAATAACTTATTAAAATTATTTTTAAAAACTTTTTTAACTAAATTTTTATTAAATTTTTGATAAATAAATTTTTGAACTTTAATTCAAAATTTATAAAAGATATTATTAAAATAATTTATTAAATTATATTATTTTTTATTTTTAAATATTAAAAAAATATATATATAAATTATTTATTATTATTTAAATAATAATTAATTTTTTATTAATTTTTATTTTATTTTTTAAAAATAATTAAGTTTTTTATTATTGATTTATATATATTATAAATTATTCTAAATTTTTTACTATAAATTTATTCTAAAATTAGTTTAAATTTATAATAAGATAATTATTATTAAAAGAATTTATTATATAAATAGAAAATAAATTAATTAAAATTAATTAATTATATAATAAATATATATATAAAAAATCAAATTTAATTATTAAATTTAAATAATTTTTTGTATTTATAAAGACATAATTTTATATATATATAATTTGTACTTTTATATATGAGATCTTTTAATTTTTTAAAGTTTTTTGAATTTTAAAAGTAAGTTTTTTTAAATATATTTATTAATAATAAGATTTTTAATTTTTTTATATAAATAATATATTAAAATTAAAAATATATTAATATAATTAAAAAAATAAGTCTAAAATATTTATAAAAGTTAATAATACTTAAATAATTAAAAAATTTAAGCATTATAATTTAAAATATAATAATAAAGTTTAATATATAATTTAATTAAATATGAAATTAAAAAAATAAATATCATATATTAAATATCTTAATATAAAATTTCAGTTCAAGTATTTTAAATTTAAAAAAAATTAGTAAATATAATAAATTTAAAAATTAATAATAATTTTATAAATTATTAAATTATAATATTATATTATATATTATATTATATATCAAAATTTTATTACTTTATCTCTTATTAATTAATATTATATGAGATTAATTACTTAATAATTAGATTTTCTTATTTTTATTTATTATTTTTAATAATATTCTTTCTTTTTTTATTTATTTTATATATATTATTTTTTAATTATTTATTTTTATATTATTTTTATAATAAGTATCTTTAAAAGTATAATAATTATATATTAATAATTTATATACTTTTAAATTAATTATTTAAAGATATTTTAAATTCTATTTTATAATTTTAACTTTACTTTAATTTCAAGAAAATAAATATAAATTTATATAATTAAATTAAATCTATTTACTTTTGGCTTATTTTTATATAATTCTTGTTAAATATATTATATAATAAGAAAATAATAAGTAATTTAAATATAAAAAATATATATCTAATAAAAATTATTATATATTTTATAATATAAAATAAAATCAAAAATTTATATATTAATATAAACTTAATAATTAATAATTATTATATTATAATAATTCAAAATCTATTTAAAGATTTAAAAAGAATTTATAAATATTTTAAGTTTCATTTATATTATAAAATTTAATATAATTATCTTAAAATACTTATTAAAAATATAAATAAGATCTTTATATATTTTAAAATATCAAATATTAAATATTATTATAATTAATAAAATTAAAGTTAAAATTATTAATATTTATATTTATAATTATAAAAAGCTTATTATATTATTATAATAAATCTGATAAGTGAGTTTTCACTTGGATTTATCTTAATAATATTGAATTGGAAAAGACTGAATTAATTAAAGGGTGAAGAGAGAGGAATTAGATTATACTTTCAATAATAATAAAGATTTTTAAGATTTGTATTAATATCTATAGATATTATTTTTTAAAAGAAATAAATAAATAATAAAAGAAAGAGATAAATCAAAAAAATTATAAAGATTAATTAGTAAAACTACTAGTAATCAATATAATTCAAGATTTAAAATAATTAAATAGTAAAGCTACTATTAATCAATAAAAATTATAACTAAAAAAAAGGTAAAAACTAAAATAAATAACTAATTAAAAAGAATATGACTTATTTATAATAAAATTCTTCTATTCTCAAAAATACTAAAACAAATAAAATAAAAAATATGACTTATTTATAGTAAAAAACTTCTACTTTCAAAATAATATCAAAAATAAAAAATTAATATGTTATAATTCAAATTAAAGCAACTTTGTATAGTTAAAGAAATAAACCAAGTAAAAAAAAGAATATAATTAGAAAAGAAATCTTTTAAAAAGATTATTATTATTATAATAATAAGCTTTTTAATTATATTTTCCAAATAATTCAATTCAAAACTATTTATTTCAAGTTGGAATAACAGATTCTTTTATATGTTTTTTGAATATATAAATTATTATAATATTATTAGTTAATATTATCTAAATATATATTATTATAAAAAACTAATACTTTACTATTATAATATTAAAAATATTAAGATTACATTTATATGGATATTTATATAAATATTTTTATAAATATTTATATAAATATTTTTATAGATATTTTTATAATTATTTAGCTAATTGATATTTTAAATATTATCATTTTATCATGAATTAAAAATGATTTTTAATTATACTATTCTGCTATATATATAAAAATCATATTATATATAATCCAAAAATGTGAATCTCAAATAAAGAAATAAGATATAATATTTAAAATAGAAATGTAATAAAAAAATAAATATAATAACAAAATAAATATATAATATAAAAATAAGAATAATTATATAATAAATTATAAAATTATTATAAGATTATTTTGTTAATAGTTATAAATAAGATAAAATATGATATGAATAAGTTTTAATTTTATAACTTATGA
>CAJVPS010000980.1:0-18280 GCA_910591765.1 Ambispora leptoticha | reverse complement strand
CTCAAGATCAGATTTGAGAAGTTAAAAAAGAAAAATAAAACAGATACTGACAATCTTATTGTTAAAAATGCTAAGCTCAGAGATAAAGTTACAAAATTGGAATAGAAATAAATACAAAGTGATAACATACATGTATTAGAAGATTCTATTCTCTATGAAATATCATCTGATATTTCTTTCAATATTCATACATACTTGTTCAAGCCTAAATTATTAGAAAATAAAAAGATCGATGAGTTTCTGGATTTTAAAAGTAAGGAAAGAGTTAGTAGTGAGATAAAATAATGCAATAGAGAGAAGAAGTTTTAAGATCAAGATTTATCTTTAGTTAACTATAAGAAAAAGGGAATAAATAAACTCTGAGAAGAATTATTCAATACTTCTTTAGAGTCAAGTTCACAAGATTACTCTATATCAAAAAATATTAAATCAGGACAGATTGAAATTTCTGAGATGATCTATTCCAAAAAATTTGAGGGCATGAATAATTTTGCAAAATATATTATTAATTCATTCAATATTAATAAGGTATCATAATATTTAGCTCAGTTATATGATATAGCTATAGATGTAGAAGATCAAATTTCAAAGACTAATCAGAAAGAAATCATGTGCTTATCTCTTTATAATAGGAATTTTAAATTTCAAGTTGATGAGTAGTAAAAATAAAATTGGTAAGAAAAAAACAAGAATCTTAATTTATAATGAAATTAAAAATTAACTCTGTATTCTTTATAAAAAATAATTACAAGATTTGAACTTATAAATTCTAAATATATCACAAGATATCTTATACAAAAAAACTCAAAGAGCTATAAAAATTTATAAGTTATTTGAAAAGATAGATTTAGATAAAATTAAATATATTAAGAACTATAGTGCAAATTCTATCTCAGAACTTACTAATGATCAAATTCAAGAGATTATTAATCATAGTTCAGAGAGTCAAATCTCTAATTCTCCTTTACTTGAAATCATATCTGAAGATAATATAATTGAAATTTCTGGAATAGACCATCTTGAAAAGATTTTATTAGAAATCAAGATAAATGTATCATCTGCATCATGACCAAAGAAAGATTTATCAAAAGTAGAGATAAATATGCCATTCAAATCTCAAACTAAATCAAAGATCTTACCTGAAAAACTGAATAATCTGATCCATGATTATGCTTATTTTCATAATAAGATAGTGTGAAGATATTCTAATCTATATAAAGAATTTAGTAGTAAAAAATTTAATTATTATAAGATTCATGAGGGGTCATTATGCCTAGTGTGCAAATAAAGTCATGAGAAAGGAAAAAGTATAAAAGATAGATACAAAGCTGGATCCTATTTTATTAAATATGGATAACAAGAAATTGAAATAATTATGTAAGTAAATAATTACATAAATCTGATCAAGTAGATAGTAATATATTTTTTTCTTGACAGCTACGTGATTTTAAATTGACTTGCATTAATATAAAATAATAACATGTCTTCTAATACTACCTCTAGCAAGATATTAACGGATGACTATTGTAAATGGCATGCTAATTTAGTTGATTTATCAAGTTTTCAGACAGATAAAATTTGTTCTAGATTATATAAAGCATATATAGAAGAGACTGAACTCGATTCTTGGATAAAGTCTGAAACTTCTGAATTCTCATAAAGTAAAAATGCTGATAATTATATCCTACAGAATAGTTCATTAGAAACTCAGGTGAGGGTACCGCAGATGAATGTTCTACCTATATCACCTAAATGATAATTTTCAATTTCTATTATACCTAAAGATCCATAATAACACATTATTAAAATGGTATTAGAGCGATTTCCTTATTTAACTTTAAAACATAGTTTTAAATATAGTAATTATTTTGATTTTAATAGATTAGTACCCTGCCCTTTATGTAATAAAAACCATAAAAAAGAAAATATAAGAAATTATATAGAGAGCGAATGGGGTAGTGGTGAATATTGCGATGAAAAAACTTATCATCTTAAATGTTGGGGAAATAAATATCAGAATTCAATCCAAATAGTAAGTATAAAAGCATAGTCACTGTGTGGTTAAATAACAAAAATATGACCCAAAATCGGGTGAACTTTATTTATTGCACTTTTTACGTAGCAAATACACAACATATATATTTAAAAATTTGAGGTAAATTGTTGGGTAGCGGACGTTTAAAGGGAGGAAGCATCTCGAGCCCTAACTCATAAATGAGAGTTCCTTTCCCTACCCATCATTATAATCATTATCATTATTACTACTACTTCCCATGCTACTAAAGTAAGTATCTTTCTTTTTCCCTTCTTTCTCGATCCAACTCCCGATTTTGTCCAACGAAGTTATTTGCGAAGATTTTTGGTGGTGATAAAAGCTTGCAAGTGTAGCTGGACTGAGTCCAATTTCTCCAGATATAGCGTTATACATTTTTGTGGGAGAGCGTTTTTCTCTTTTTCTTCTCTCGTCAAATAGGGCGATAAATTCGACCCAGAGAGTTTCGGTTTGAATGGTATATTCGGATCTGTGGCTTGTTGCGGATGCTTGCCCTAATTATAGAATACAGGTAATGAGTTTCGCTCCAAATAAAATATGAGGAGTTACGTAATTGTTGCACAAACCTCCACTTCGGGCTTCACTTTTCCATTCCGCCTCTGTGCGCATTTTATTTATTTCGTTTTGCAGAGATAAAATATCTTGTTGAAGTTTTTGTATAGTTGGATCAACTGGGGGTGTAATTGGGGTCGGAGGTGAAGATGTTGTTTCTCAGACCGAAAATAATAAAATTGCGAGAACAACGTAGATAAATACATTTTCCCTGGCAATCGCGTAAAGCCACTCCATTGTTAAAAACTCACGGGCATATAATTCGCCGACCATGATTACAGCGACGAAAATTGAAATTAAAAAATATCAGATGTGCAATATGGCATTTTGTAAATGATAAATTGGTTAATTGATTGATTTATAGATTGTTTGTCACGATTATGTAGCCAAGCTAATAACTGTTTTAATAGAGATTTATTTCTTCCATCGATTTCCTCCTGTTTTTATAATCAAGCGTTCACTTCTGAGGGCATGGCATTGGTTCTTTAAATCTCGTACTAAATCGAGCAGTAATGTACTGACAATAATACAATTATATCGATCTACAGATTCGCGCATCATAAATCCATGGCATTGGTTCTTTATTGATGGCTAGATTTCATACTAATTAATAGCGATCACAATATACGATTTACCGATCAACCAGTTATCCTTTATATTAAGGTATTGGTTCTTTTGTATTTTCATTAATCAAGATAATAAAATCAGCTATTAATAGCGAGACTAGTGGCAAGTTACATATTAACCCTCCAACTCTGCTAATCCAGCATTTTGATGCTTCGTGAATGGTGCGCATTTTCGGCCGACCTCTAACTCTCTCAATATATTCATTTTAAAACATTAAAGATATGATTATAGCACTACGTGTCTGAAATTTTAATTATTGTATAATGAGTTTTGCTGACATATAAGAGTATTAAGTCATACCGGGAAAATAATTAGTATACTAATACCTGAAATAGATTCCACATGCCTGAAATAGATCATGCAACGATCATCCCTAAAAATGAATCTGGTTTTAATCATATATATCGTACCAAATCCCTCGCCTTTTCGCAGTAACTGCTCAGGTACGTAAGTGCCATTGTTCCACAATAAGCTAGAAAAAAGTTAGATAACATATAATAAACAAATTAGCTAGCTATACACACCTGAACACAAACTTGTAAGTGGACAGGATATATTATTCTCTATAATTGATAAATATATCAGGTCTTAATATTCCTATTATTATTGATAAAAAATCTAAATCACAGAAACTCATTAATAATAGACCAGGATATGATATGAAATATATAGAGTCATATATCTACAAATATTTTGGCATTAATAATTATCAACAATTCTTCGATAAACTCTTTGAGATCGAAAGACAATATGATACTTTATTTATTATTTGATCCAATGAAACTTCACAACAATAGGCTATTCGGGTCAGAGTTTCTTTACAAGAGCTAGTTTCTGAAAAGAAAAGAAGTGTATATCACATACACTGTTTATATGGTGGATTTGAAAATTCTAAGCTAGTTAATCACGACTACTACAGATCTAGAATTCACAAAACTTATATAGTAATTTGTCTTGATTGTTGGAAATTGATTCAAGTTAATGATATGAAATCAAAGAAAGTATATGCTTCTGCTATTTACAGATATATTGAAAAGATTGAACCTGCAGATTTGATGAAGTATCATTAGGATCATGAATGTAATAATCCAAAATCTCAAGATGAATATGCTTAAATTATATAAACTGCTTATCACTGATTCAAAGAAAGAGTACCATCAAATACACATCTTGCTTGATTAAGTTTACCAAATAATAATATTTCAGATGATGAAAAATTTCTAGATTTAACTTGATATCAAGTAAAAAATTCTCAAACTCAAGAACAATTTAATCAATAGCATATTAAATGGATTGAATTATATAAAAACAATTCCATGATGTGCAGTTTCATTATTAATAGACAATATAAAGAATATTATATTCCAGATAATTGGATAGATTCTAAAAAGAGTCAATTATAAGTTAGATTCCAAAAGTAACTTTTAAAAATAGAAGCATAGTATTTTAGTCTTTATTTTATTATTCCTGAGACTGATAATATTTTTTACTTTAGTTTTTATATATGGTTATTTTACCTGATACAAAAAATCTCTCAGTACAAATAAATTATAGAATTTATTTATTTTTTCAATATCTACTTCAACTTCAATCAGACTGGATACTGATAGCTATTTCATTTGAGAATAGTAACAAATAAGATATTAAAAATATCTATCTCAATTTTAATCATGTCTAGATATAAACATCTTCTTAATAAAAGTGGTGAGTAGGATGTACTTATATTACTATATTAATAAATAATGGAAAAAATAATTATCTCATCATTATGAATTGCATTTTATTATGAAGCAGACTATATTGTGAAATAATAGTACTTATATGTCTAGGTGATGAATCAATATTTGAAGCTACTCATTAGAAAGATCAAGAATTTGATCTCAATCTTTTCTTATATATAAAGAATCTTCTTTTACTTTGATTAAATTGATAATAATAAATTTCCTATCTTGCAAATTTTTATCAAGTATATTGATAATATCATGTCATTTTTTTGTATATTATTAGATGATATTAATTAGTTTATTATATGTCTTACTGTCATTAAAGAGAATAATGTAATTGAGATTTTTTCTTATTAGTTTAGAATAGTCAAAGTTCTATATTATATACACTTACTAGAAAAAAGTATCGATAAAAATCTTGATATAATATAACATGCAAAAAAATATATTAATTTTGATAAGCTATAAAACAATAATACACTAGCAAACTTTTAATAACTTTTATATTGTTATGATTAAAAAGTGTTAAACTTTTTAATAAATTGATTAATATTATGTTAGATTTTCTTTACTTTTAATTACAGTTTTAATTCTACAAGATATGCTTTCTATTAAATTTTCTGGAAAATTTAAATTTAATTTTAATCATTCTTCCTTTATCATAATAGTTAGTTTATGAATATTTTTAGGTGAAATCTTTTGCTAACAAATTTCTTTTTCTAATTAATTTCAAACATATTCAATTAGATTTAAATCTGGACTCTGTGTGGGTCATAAAAATGATACTATCATATTTTCATCCTTCTATTTTACAGTTTTTTTTGTTATATGAATTAGAGCATTATCTTCTTGAAAAATATATGTAATTTACTCTAAGTTACTTATAAAAGGTAATAAATTTTTTTCTAGAATTTCTATATAACTATTTATATCAAGTTTATCTTTATGAGTACTAACATTCTGAATTGATTATTGATAAAATAACTCTATATCATTATATCACCTCTCCTATGCTTATAAGTGAGAACTAAGTAGTCAATAGTATATTTTTCTTTTGGCTGATGCCAAATCTTTATGTGAGCATTATTTTGATATAATGTAAATTGAAATTCATCATTTCAGATTATAGTTTTCCATTCATCAACTCACATTTTTTATTCCTAACATTATTGAAGCCATTTTCTATAATTATTTTCAGAAATAAATAGTTTTCTTTTTCTAACATGACTGTGAAAATCAGCTTCATAAAGATAAGACTGAATAGTTCTTTCAATAACTAAAATGGCTAAGCTTTTATCCATATATTGAGCAAGTTTGTCAGCTATAATTTGCCTATTTTTTCAAACTTCTTGAGCTAAGTAGCATATATTTCAATTGGATATTGATCTTGGTCTTTCATTTCTAGGTTGAATTATTATTTTTTGATTATTCTGAAATGTATTAATCATATAGGTAACTTATAATTATGAAAATCCAAGAGTTTCAGCAATTTCACAGATATTTTTTTCATAATCTCACTTAAAGATGGCATAACAAGTATATGATGCTTATTTGTCACCTGTTATAACATGTTGCAACTACAAAATTTTATAAGTCACAACTAGTTGCAACTAGATGATGCTTTATTTATTATCATATTACAATAGTTAAGGAGCCATCTTTAATCTCACTATTCAATCACTTTACTTCTTTCAAAATCTGTAAGTTCTCTATTTAATGACATAATTTTTTTTAATATTTTTAAAATTCAGAAGCTATTCTTTTGATAATTAAAAAAACTTGATGAAGTTTGATAAAGTACTTGGCTCATAAATATACTTTAAAGATTATCAAGTTAAACAAAATTTTGTGTAATATCTAGATTTTGTCAATACTTTTTTCTGGTAAGTATATATCAAACTAATATTTTTATGCTTTCTCTCAGTAAAATAATATGCTATTTTATCTTGTATTTTTTTAAGTTCTGTACATATATTTTAAATATAATTATTATCCCTCTTTCAGGAGAGAAATTATCAACTTTTGACATTTTATCAGATTTTATTACTTGAAATATAATATCTTCATGATATAGTTTGGGCTATTTGTAATTATTTTATAATAATCTTAGAGTTATTTATACTTGGACTCATTAATTTGATGATCAATCAAAATCAAATCATTATTCTTAATATATCTTGTTTCATCTTTTTTCTTATTAAACAATCAATATATTTTATTTTCAAGTAAAAGATTGATAACTTCATTAGTTTTTTCTGATCTTGTTCATCCACTAACTAATAAATTAAAAGACTATTAAGATGTCAAATTAAGACCATTAAATCTCTCTATATTTTTATATTCATTAATATTTAAAATAATCTTCTTAACTAGATCAAGTTTTTCTATTTTTATTCTGATAATACTAATTATTATATTAAAAAATATTGATTCTTATTATTATATATATTCACTTGATTTTTTATTCTATATAATAGTCAGTCTAATAAATATGATATAATAAATTACTTAAGACTCTCTAATATTAATGCGTGAATTACTACTTATAAGGGTACTAATTATCTCATCAGTAATAGAGTTACATTTTTTGAGATCAAGACTATGTAGATTCTTACATAATTAAATAATTTCATGAATTAATATATTAGTAATAAAGCAATTTAGAAGAAGTAAAACTTCTAGTCTTGAATATAATCTTGCTATTTCACAGATAGACTTATCAGTTATATAGCACTAATCAAGATTAAGATATCAGAGTTCTGAACATAATTATACAATTTTTTTAACTGATATATCACTTACTTTATAACCCTCAAAAGAAAGATTTATAATATTTTGACATGAAGTAGTAATCATACAAATCTTTATATCAGATATTCTCATATAAGATATCAAGCTCAAATATTAGAATCTGAAACAGAAATATACTATTACTTTTAATATCTCATCTATAATACTGTAATATTACAAATTAAGATAATGTAATTTGAGACAGAAATATATAATATTAATCATAGATATGTGATATTTTTATTGTGTCATAGATTGAGATAGTTTAAGTTTAGATACAAATCAGCAATTTTACTTAAAGATTTATCAGAGAGTTTAAAGAATCAAAACTTAGATATTTCAGATTTTAGTTAGCAATTTCACAAAGTATTCTGTCATCAATATAAATATATTTACCTAAGAACCCTTTTTTAGTTGAGTTTAAATCAAATTTGAAATGCCTTATATTAGATCATAGTTTTAAAGAATCAGCAATTAAATTATAAGAAAAACTTTTACAATCATCAAAAATAAGATATTATAATCTGAAGATTTTGCAGGTAATCTTGATTAAAGTTCTATCTGAAATTTTACATTCATAAAGAATGAGTTGCAATAGCTTAGAATAATAAAGAGATTTTTGATTTCCATGCATCATTTTCTTAAATTTTTCAAATTATACTAGATTTCTTTTATCAAACTCTACACAATGTCAGATAATTAGCTTTGTGAATGAATACCAAAATTTATTGATGAACAAGATCAGATATAATAATCTATCTTTAGCTAAATTCAAGAAAATTTCAGTTAATATTTCAGGTAAGTTTAGTGAATATAATTTAATCACAAAGTAATTGCTTCTAGTAATATATGATATTAATATTTATATTTACAAATTTATTCTATATTTGATAAATAATCTTTTTTGATTAATTTACTCTTTATATATATTAATAAATCACAGTCAAATGAGATTTTAATAAGATATATACCTTATTCCTTATATATATCTCACTTTTTTTGATCACATATCTGTTAACTATCTAAGTCTGTTTTGTCTTACTTATAAAATATTGGATTTTCAGAAAAATATTGAGATCCCTGAAATTCATATACCAATTTTAGCTCTTTATTATACCTATCTAATTGTATTCTATTCAAAAATAATAGTTTATAAGATGAAAATTTCTTACCTAATAGATCTTTAAAAATATATCTACAGCATCTCTCATTGATATGATGAAAACAAACTGGATATCATTTGAATTTATTCTTCTGGATCTTATAAAATACTTCTCATAGATAAAGTTTATTTTCACATAATTAAAGATATATATCAAATCCATTTATATGATCAGTTTTATCAAGATATTTTTTGTCATGCTTCTCAGCATATGCAATAACTTTAGCCATTTTATTAATAATATAAATAAAATTAACAGATCTAAAATAAGTATTTTCTTTCAATATACTCTGAGATAGATACTGAAGTTTTTCTAGATCTATGCACATTAGCTCTTCAAATACAAATTTTCATTTTGAAGAATATTTATCATTATCACTTTCAAGATAATATAAAACTGATTTATTTTTCATTATCATAATTTTGTGAATTTTATATAATAAAGAACTTCATATTGGATCTGTATTTCTGTAGTTCTCTAAATCTGATGATTCTTCTTACTCTCCATCAGCTAGCAAATAATGAACTGTATCATCTTTCTTTAATCTATTCTCCTCATATTTTTCAATAAAATACTTGTACTTTGTAGATGATCTAAATTTTACTCATTTCAGTTTAATAGCTTTTACTAGAGTTAAATCCTATTTTAATGAATCTGGAGCTCAAATGAGATGAGTCAGATAATTATTAAGATAATCTATTACTTCTGACAAATACTTGATTTATATTCTTATTGATCTAGAATTTGAGATTATATTTTTGATAGTATATTAAATTTTATATAGTATTCCTACTAGAGTTTTATTAAAGTATTCTACAAGAGCTAGTTCTCAGTGACTATATGTACCAATTACTCAAATTATGATATTATGCACTTCTATTAATCAAGTAGTTTTGCCTATAAATTCTTTATCACTATCATATTATAGAAGTATTAGATACATAAGAGAGTTATTAGAATTATCATAAATTTACTTAAAGGCTTTAGCAATTTCAGAACTTTTCTTTGATGTAAGAGAAATTCTCACTTTAAATCTATTAGTGATATCTATAATTTGTAATACTGCTTTTCATGTCTTTCTCTTATATTTATTATGTATAAAAAATAAGAGATTATACTGATGTACATAATTTAGATGTGAAATTTTATCATAACTAACTCATGAAATATTTTTCAGTGATGAAATATACTTTTGCCATTCATTTTAATTATATAATCATTCACAAACTTTTTTATATGAAAATTTATATCCTTCTTTTTTATATGCATCTCTTAAAGCTTTTGCATTAGAATGATAATCAATAGATTAGTAAAAAAGCATATCCAGAACAATTTGTGATTTCTCATTTGAATTAATTCTAATAATAGGCTTACTTAATTTATGTGAAGCATAGTCTAAGAACCTACTCATTTTTAATATTACTTATTATAGTAAAAATTACATTTAGCAAAGTCAGAGATAAGTTAATATAATATACCATATAAAATAATATAGCATTTCATAAATCATGACCCTCTAATTAAATAATTTATAGATCAGTGACAGATAAAGAACTCAAGCTAGAGCAAATTAATCAAGAACTCCAGAAGATATTATAATTAGAGATAGCTATTAATAAATCGAATGAGAAATATATAAATGAGCTAAAGTGCAAATATATCTAATATAAAAATGAAATTTAATCTCTCAATAAAGAACTGAAATAGCTTGAAAATGCTTCAGAGGAAGAAAAAGAAGAGTTAAGATTAGAGATATCATCTCTTAAAAGAAATTTATATCAAGCTAAAAAGAATATCTGAGATAAGATATCCTATATTAATAATATAAAGAAGTAATTACAAGAATCAGAAGAGTAGATTCAAAATCTAAGATATAAATTCAAAGTTATTTCTTCTTAAAAAAGCTCTTCAAGTTTATATAATTCAGAAAAGAAAAATATAAATATGGTAAATCTTGATCTTTTTATACAAATTGACTGAGACTTGAATTGTATTAAAAATCATCTTAAAGATGTTGGAATGCTATTAAATAATCCTATAAATATTATAAATATAATAAGATAATAGGAATAATCAAGTATTGCAATTGCAACAAGATGTCAATTATTTTAGATAGCAAAATATTAATCTTTAGAATCAAATCAATCAACTTGTTTAGAAGTGAGATATCTTGCAAAATTATGTTAATCAACTTATTTAGAAATAAAATATCTTACAAAATTATGTTAACTAACTTATATCAGAATGAGATATCTTGTAAAATTATATCAATCAACTTACTTGAGATCTTAATAACAGTTAATAAAGATATAACTTGCAAGAGTGTTTATGACATAATGCAAGCTTGATATGAAATGAACAGTCTAAACTCAAACATATTCTTGAAATTATTTATAAGACATTTATTCATTACTTAGAACAGGAGTTACAATAATACTAGGCTGATAAAGAATTATTAGAACATAATTGAGATCAAATCTTTAATAGATATTACAATAAATTTAAAGATCAAAAGACAAGTTATATTAAATAGAAAAATAGGAAATATAATTCACAGCAATTAATTTTGAATTTACAAGAACAAATTTTATATTTACAGAATAATCTATTACTAAATCCATCTCAGATACAAATATCAAACATGATAAGAAATAGATTAGAGAAGATCTATCAGATTGAATTTTAGAATTCAAGAGATTTGTAATTGCATCTTGAATAAATATTATAACTAGTGTAGGAGAAGTTGCTAATAAAGCAAAAACATATAATTTAGGTATATTATATATAGTTGGTGAAGCAAAAATCTGATATAAAAATGAGATCAAAAATAGAAACTGGCAATATAATAATATTCTTGATGATACTGATGTAAATAACTTAAATGTAATTCAAGCATTAAATAATAGTACTTTAATAGGTATTAATGCAAATCAGTTTCTTGAAGAAGTCTTGGTTATAAGAAATAATACTGGAGATGATAATATAATAACTGGTACTAATATTATTTCAGTAGGTATATAGGATGAAGATTAGAATATAGCTGAAGGACATCCTGCATCTATAAAAACTCTATCTTCAGCCAATTATGCAAATACTAATACAGATAATTCAATTGTTATACTCAAAATAACTCTTGAACAATTTTTATACTATCTTGAATATCTTTATTCTATATTTAAAGTATAAAAAATTTGTTTTTTTTTAGTCAGATTACACAAGGAGGTATGTCAATACTCAAGTATAATGTCAAGATATCAAAACTTGAAAAACTTGCTGAATTACCAGAATCAAAAATGAAAGAGCAGTATATTTAGGGATTAAATTCTATAAATCAATATAATGTTCATATAATGGCTAAATATCATGATACTAGAGATAATATTACAAAAGTATTAGTTGAAGCAGAAAAATTTTCACTACTACAAAATAACTTTTCATTCTCATCTTCTGGAGGTCAAGTATCTAATTTTTATGAAAAAAGTATTAATACAGGTTTGACTGAAACTGAAGTTAAAAACTTGATAAAATCTATAATGCCAGCTATATAATTCACTATTTCTAAGCCTCAAGAAGAATAGTCTAATCAAATCACACTTTTACAAAATGATTTCAAAAAAATTATAGTGAATTTGAAGAAAATTATTACTAAAGAACAGTAACTTTGAAGAAACTTCCTGGACCAGAAAAATAAAAAGCTGATGATCTTGCTTTAAATCATCTTTTAGATAGTATTTCTAATAATAGAGATTCACTATTACCTGAGAACTATGAGTATGATCTGATTGAAGATTTGAGATTACAGCTTGAATAGTTGGATATCAATCAAGCAAAAATAGCTTAAGTAATACATGTAGTTTTAAAATTATCTTAATATAAATATTCAAACTGTAGTAGAACAGGTCATAATTCTCACAACTGCCCTAAAAATAAAAAGAAAAGCAAGTCCAGATATTCTAGCAAGTACAAGTTCAAGAAAAAAGATAATATTAATATCATTATTATAAATTTAGCTTCTGACTCTGATTCTGATACTAATTCTTTGAATAATGAATCTGATTCTGGCTCTGAGTCTGGTTCTGAATTGAAATCTAATTCTGAGAATGACTTAACTGAGACTGAAATCATGAAAATTATCAATATTATTAAATCAAAAAAAAAATAAAGTGAAAGGGTAAATCATTTTCTAAGAAAATATCTAAATCTCATAAGACTAAACAGAAAGATAATATCATTTCTAGTAAGTCTCAAAATAAATCAACTATTCTTGAGAAGAATATTCATCAAATTTTATTAGATATACTTGAAAAGGTCTTTCTCCCATATTAGTTAGAGAAACTTAAATCTGAAAATAAATATTTAACTACTTCAGATTTTATAAATCATCAAGAATTGATCTCAGAAATACCTGATTCAGAGAAGGAAGAGGAGATGTTAAATGATCCTATGGAGATAAATTTTGTTCATTGGAAAGAACCTATCACAAGCCTTGTAACTATATTAGTTAAAATCAAATGCTTAAAAATTTTAGTATTAATACTAGATAATAGAGCTGAATTTCTAATTACATCAGAAAATATTATTAAATATGTAAATTGGCCAATTAATAAATCAGAAAAATATGATCTTAGTGAGATTGCTACAGTTTCAACAGAATTTATTAGTATTATTCATAATTTTCTAATAATATTTCCTCTAGATTTTACTATATGTGAAGATTTTGTAGTTATACATATTCCTAAATCAATATTAATATTTCCAAATTCACTTCTCAAGAAATATAAATACACTATAGATTGGGGTAAAAATAAGTTGAAAATTCCTTTTAATGTAAAGGATTATATTATTCTAGTTATAATATACAAAGTCAAAAATAAGCTTAAAGTAAACTGTGCTACTATATCTCAGAATGATAAGTCTTTGATATTTGATCAAATTTCTCAAGAGATGGATAGTAATAAGAATGATAATGATTCATTAAAAGAATAGTATGCTTTTGCAGATTTCAGCCTAAATTTTAATAATTTAACTTTAAAAAAAAATGCATGAATTGTGAGAGGACTATCAAAATTATTACTAAGCTTAATATTTGTAATAGACTTTTACTATCAAAATATGAAACTATGAATAAAGAGAAAACCAATTAAGAATTGCTGAAGATAATTATTTTGTGAGTATTTAATACATAATCTAAATATTTTATTTGTTTCTCTCCCTCATTTAATACTTGTTCAAGTAGAGTATCAATAATAGTGATTGAATCAGAAATTTGAATAAATTTGAATTTCAATCATCTCTTTTTTATCTATTTATCTGAGATATTATCTGAGTCATTACCTTACAATAAAGATATATGGTTATTTTCTAATTATTTATTTAGAGATATTGATATTATTTTGAAAGAAATTGTACTTTGTATCTGAGATAAATGAGAGTATATCATTTATTATTTATGCTTCTGATTCTTAATATATTCTTTAACCTAAATATAGAATATATAATATTTTTTTGCCATGATATTAATAGTATTGGATACTCTACCAAATGATATTTTAATTTCTTTGATCACTTCATCTGATAAAAATCTTGTATTAGTACTATAATATTCTTTATAAATATGACTTATATCAAAATATTTTTGTTTATGAACTATTAATAAAGAAAAATTTCAAAATATTTTGCTATAACTTGATATATTTTGAAATATTTTGAAATATTTATGTATACTTCAGAATATTTAAAAATTTTTTAATATGTGTAAATATTTATACTAATTATTTACTATATCTGCAAATTTCTATATAACATAAATATATATATATAATATGTAATACTTTCTAGTTAAAATTAATATTGTATTTTATATATCTCTACTATTTATTATCTTACAAATTACTTCAGATAGAAGGTATGTTTTATTTAATCAAAATCTTTTAGATATTTTCTAATAATCAGAAATTTTATGATTTATCTTATTTTTATTATATATAATTTAATCAAAATATATAGTCAATGCATAAGATAAAGAATTTTATATTGTAAAAGTTATATTTAGGTTAAATTCTCATAATAAAAAATTATAAGACAAGTATATAAAGCAAGAGCAAAATTTTGATCATAAATAGAGAAGTTGGGAATAGGAGAGAAAAAAATAGAGTCAGAAACTAGGGGAGTCTAATACTATAATTTAGAAATTACATACTTATGATCTTGAACTTATTGATGAAGCTAGATATTTACAGATTGAAAATGTTAATAAAGATATTTTTCTTGTGAAGTCCAAAGCTGAGAATGATATAAAATTCAAAAAAATTAGATCACTTGAGTCTATGATTAAGATATTGAAAGGTAAGTTATCTTTAGCTCAGAAAGATATAATTTCAATTCAAAATAACTCAATCAAAAAAGAGACATGTAGTGCTTTATTTCATAAATCTGAGATAATATCTTTCAAATCTAAAATAGCTGAATTAGAAAATTTAAAGAATGAATTAAAATCAAAAATTAATAAGCTTGAGTATCTGAAATCAGAGGCTATATCAAAATCTATAGTTAATGAGAATAACAAAAAAAAATATTATTAAGTCTAATAATATATCTTTGGATAGTATTGATCTCAGTAAATATTTTATATGTAGAAAAAATATGAATTCAATAGAAAAAATTGATAGTGAGATTACTGAACTATCAAAAAATAAAACTAATATTAGCAAAATTAGTAAGGATAATATGTTAATAAAATCTAATATATTAGAGGCTATATCTCAAAATATAACATCACATCTTGCACAATAGGATAATAATAGTGGAGCTAGTGCTAAAGCATATATATTCTTATTAATTGAATTATATTCTCAGATTTTGATAGGAGAAATAAAAGTAATGAGATCTAGTTTTGAGACTTTATCTCTTCCTATTATAACAAGTACTTTAATAATATCTTTATTAATATATATGTTACTTACTTTATTAATTATTGCTATTATATGATTCATTATATTGAGATGTACATAGAGATTTGAGAGAAAAAATGAGTAGTTGTGGGATATGTGGATTGGGTAACTGTGACTATTTATTTGAACTTGAATATTATTTATGTATAAAAAATAATCTTATTATATAATATCACTAATATTGGATCATTAGTGAAATACTTATTACAAGCTTTTAATATATTTTTCAAGTCATTTTTTTGTTTCTTTCTGAAAATATACATCAATCTGCTTTTCTTTTTCATCTGAGTCTTTAATCTGTATAATATTATTTGAACTTAATGGTTAATACTTTTCATCTTCATTAATAAACTACGTACATAATCTTAATATGTTTTTTAAATAATGGTTGATATTTATTTTCATATTCTACTCTTTTGTAAACTCTGAATATTTCATATAATTATTAACTCTATATAGTATTAATCAACTTTTTTCATCATGATAATGCTCATCTTTTACTATTATATAACTAAAGTGCTTATCAGAATCTGGAATATTCAATTTTTTTTCTTTTATTCGAGTTATAAAATGCTAGATATGAAGATTTTTTTTCTTAGACTTCCATGTAGCTATCCCAATAAATTGACTAAAGTTCTATTGCTTATATTTGATCTCTCTAAGAATATCTTCAACAATTTTATGAATTAATCATATATTATTTATATTCATAACTTTTCATATAATTTTTTCTTTGATAAATTTGAAAAGCTGGAACTGGTCTTGCTTTATATTATCAATCTCTTTTTTAAAGAAATTATCTGATTTAAAATTAACAATCTCTTTATGTAGTATACCAAAGTATTTTTTCTTGCTAGTAAAGCAAATAGGAAATAATACCTCTTTATATGCTATTTTAAGTTAAAATATGCCATTTTTATTCTAAGATAAATATTTACTTGATCATGTAACTTTTTTATTACATCCATAATAATTTTAATCATTTTAGATCAGTATTTCTTCTTGAAAAGTCTATCTTTATTAAAAAGCTCTATTATATTTTTTATAATACTTATCTGGATATGTAAGATATAAAGAATCAGTATCCCTATATTTTATTTCAAAATCTTTTCCAGATATAAATTTAACAACAAAATCAATATTATATTAATCTGCAGAAGTAATTCCTTTAGCTAATTCATGAAGAAAGAATAGAGATTTACTATTTTCTACTTTCCTATAAAAAGTATTTATATATATCTTTAAAACAAACTGCTTAAAATTTAAATAATTATAATCAAAATATATAGATGAATATTCTAAATTTAAACTTTCTGAAATTTTTTTACCTTTCTCTTTAACTAAACTAATTATTTTTCCAAGGTGTTTCTTTTTCTTTCCTAATGAGGTAAGTTATACTTTAAAATTTACTCTCTTGTTAAATAGATTCTCTAATATAATAGAATATAAATCCTTCTTCTCAAATTGATTATCATATCTTATACATCAAGTATAAATAATACAATTATTAAATAGAAACTCAATCTTATACAAGTTATTTCTATTTTTTTATATAATATTAATCTTTCTATAAGTTAATATTATTTTTTCTGGAGAAAGATTATAAATTATAATAAGACTAAAATATAAAGATGCAAATTCAATTCTGTAACAGATCTTTTTATCTCAATTTTTTTTAGATAAAAATATATATACGCTAGAATACTTATATTTTTCTATATTTTTATATTATCTCATACTAAATAGTATATTATATTTAGTGATATAAGTATCCAGAAGATTTTGCATCTTTATTCTATTTACCTGATAATGTAAATCAAATAAAGATATATAAGCTATAAAAGTAATCTTTCTATAGTTATTAATTATATTCTGCTTAACCATAAGCTTCTGGTAACATAATATATCTATAATATAATAATATGCTACTTCACATATATTTTATATAGTAATTTATTTAGAGAAATACTTTCTTTTACTTCTGAATAGATTTTTCATATTTTATTATATGACATATCCACTTTACCTTTTAATTTATATATTTTTAAGTAAAATATAAGTGAATTTTTCCTATCAACTTCTGCATAAGGATAAAGTTTCTTAAAATATGCACATATGTTAATTGATACACATTCTGGTACTTTAAGAAAAATAGAAATATAATTATTTTCTGAACTAATCTTGATTATAACTGGCTATATCCTATCATTTTCTTTCTCATTATTATCAGTGATATCTTTTTTAATTTGAAAATTATTTTTAGATTTTACCTTTATTTTTTTATAATAATTCTATTTTTGAATTTCTTTAGATAATTTAAAGCTTCCTATTAAAGATGATAGCTGTAATTACTATATTGCAATACTTATATTGCAACTATATATTGCAACTTATTAAAAAATTTAATAAAAATTACAACTT
>CAJVPS010000979.1:0-18283 GCA_910591765.1 Ambispora leptoticha | reverse complement strand
TTTTATAATTTAATAATATTTTTAATAAGATATTATACCAATATGTCTTAAGTAACTTTATTCTTCATATCAAAAAACATATATTTGAAAAATTTCGCGAAATTCTATTCATTATTTATCATATAATTGATATACAAATTTAAAAATTCCGAATATTTATGACGACCACTGTACATTGATACTCATGTAATCTATATCGATATAATTTTCGTTATGTTTTTCTACATATTTTCGTACATGGATTCTTTATTATTTTCTTTTATACAATTGCAAATTTTCTCTTGTAATTTCTCATGAATTTGACATTGCATGGTTTGTAGTAAATCGCAGGCATTTAGAACAGTACAAAAAGAAAAAGAAAAAAAATGTATAAAAGGAGAGTTTCTTTTGCGACAGAAAACATGCTTAATAAATAAAATAAATAATACTTACCTTTATTTGTTACTTATTGATTAACTTCAAAGCTTGTCGTTTTACAAGTAGTGGAGGAATTTCACTATAAATAATCCAAAATCCGAAACTATATTGTTTTGTTAACAGAAACTAATGTCCATCCTTTTCGTATTTGAATTCATTTAGTTTTTGATTAGCTGAAACCATAATTATATTGCTATTACCAGGCTGTGTCAATAATTTCTTCATTTTTTTTGTTATTGGTCATCAGAAACCTTCATGAGAATTCTTTTGGCATTACCGTTTTCATTGTTAAAGGTCGATTTGCGTAGAAAGCGTCACAAAAAACCATAGAACATTAAAGAACTCCTTTAATAGTAAATCATTCAGTGTAATACTCCTAATCATAGTTACACCATTTTAAAATAAGGCGTAACACTAAGTATTTATGGATATAGCAGAGGAAAAAGAATATAATAAATGTCAACGATTAGCCAAATCAGATATAATTTTAATACATATGTACAAAAGTCTGGAATTGGGGATGTTTTATATATACAGTATACCATGTTTTACTGTTTAATATTCTTGAACTTTCCTCTAATGATGTAAAAAATACATTGAATTTTATATAATATCATATTTATTTTAAGTTACTTTCTGAATATGAGTATATTTATATAGAAAAATCTTCATGGATGAATATTTTGTAAAATAATTACAGATCAAAGTACTACTCTCTGAAACACAAAATATAAAAATTAGATGCTCTTTAATTATATATATAATTTGTATTTGATATAAATATATAATATAAGAAGAAAACTAAATTATTAATCTATAATAATATGTTTAGATATCTGCTTTCCTATTTTATAGTTTTGTTTCTAAGAATTTCTAGGATGAAGAATGAATAAATAAAAATCATACTTGACCTCAAAAAATTAAAATCCAAATAAGAATAATCAATAAACCAAAAAAATGTTAATGTTAACTGAAAATTTGCTTGAACTTGCATAGTATAAAAACTAAAATATAAAAATACTCGGATTATCATTTATATAACCGAATTCGACTCGGCCGCCTGTAGTTTGACTCGACCAACTCGCGATCAACCCGAATTTTGTTAAAATTAATAAAACATAAAAATAAAAATCTCGGTTATATTTATTTATGTCGTAAATCGATATGTTAACTCTATTTTACATTTTTCTTTATACTTTATGCCCATCAAGATTTCAAACACATACATGCATGAATCGTATCTGTGTTAAGACTATATCATTTAAACTTTTTTATCTGTAATTGCATGTATTCATTATTGCTAGATGTGTACATACCGTATCGCACTGCTTACAGTACCCCCAAAATATAGTACCCCATGATTAAGACCCGGATACTTTTCACCACCTTTGGTAGTGTGAATAATACCCGGGTACTATTCAAGTTGATCTTAACTAATTTTGATTAGTATCCAGGTACAATTTTATACATAGTCACAGATAAAACTTTTTTTCATTATTGAAGTCTTTTATTATACCCATTGTTAAAAATGACTAATTCCAAATATTGACATAATTTCTTCTTCTTGTTCATAGTATTCTAAATATCTTTCAAATTATCATTTTCATTTTCTACATTTATCCCAATTTTGCTTCTTTCTCCTTCTTCTTCAATGCTAATTCCTATACCTCTTTGTTTTTGTGCTTGTCCAAAATCGAAAATCAAACCATCCTCAGAGCCATCTATATTTGTAGAAATTCTACAATATTTAAAAGATCATTAAACCATTGCTGAATCAATTGCTTCCAAGCTTCTTTAATCCAATTTGCTACAAGTGAGTATGCTGATTGCTTGATTTTGCCTGTTGATGTATATTCTTTGATAGCTTCATCCATCTATTAATTATAAATATGCTGAATCTATTGACAAAATATTATAAAAATATATTTAAAAAATATAATGTTATTTTAAACTAATCTTTTGCTTTGAATACTTCATTTAAAGATTTATTCAATGGTTGGAAAATGAAATTAATTCACCCAAAATAACAGCTTTATCAGTTTTTTCTCATGCAAATGACATTTTACTGTATTTATTTTATGACCAGTAAATGAATCCAAAATAAGAAGAGAATATGGATTTGAATCTAGATTGGCTCATCAATTCCATATATTTTCTATATACCTTCAGGGAATTGCTCTTGTAATACTTTAACTAATTTAAAAATAATCAAAGAAAAGAGTTTTGTACCATCTGCAAGACAGGCAAGAGTTACTGTAAAATGAGTATCTTCATAACCTGTGGTAAGAAGAGAAAAAGTTTTATGCAATGTTCTTCAATAGTTGTTGAATTTGGCAAATTAAATACCATAGGAGTTTCATCCATGTTTCCAATTAATTTTAAAGAATAATCATACTCGGTTTATCAGTAAATAATAAATGATAACAATTTTTTTGTTCTTTGAGATATTCTTTGGGCAGTCATTGTGCAATTGTGGTACATTGATGGTTCACCAACAAATGTTATGACATAAAACCATCCACCCATTTTTATGAAAATTGGCATTTTTAAATAGTTGAGATAAGGTAGTATATTGTTGTTTTTGGGCTAAATTGCGAACTTTTGCTGCAATCATATACCAAGTTACAGTTTTTAATTGTTGTTGTAATTCACGAAATCACCCGAGAAGTTCTTCTTCCAATTCTGGATACTTGGGACATGCACCAACATTGAGCCAAGAATATAAGGAGCTACACGAATTAAGTCATTCTTCTTTTTTTTTAATCACGAAGTTGTTTTGGTTCAATTTCATATTTTCTTGCGCAATTTTTCTCAAGCATTCCATTGACATCTTTTTTTGTGTATTCCTTGCTCGATGGTCTTGAAAATTTCCTCGCAGCATTTTATCAGAATCACTCAAAAGCCATGTAGCAAAAAAATACCCGACAATATATATTCATAGTATCTAAAGAATTTTACTAATTCCCCCTCCCCCCCAGTTTTGATTTGGACAATAGAAAATCTCATCGCTGATTGAACAAAATCAAATCACGCAATATTAATTTCTCGAAAACACCTTTGTAATATTTACATGTAATATTAAAGTTAGTGTTTAGGGTTGGAATCTAGATTGTACGTAAAATTTCATTCTGAACCTTTTATCAAGCTAGGTTTATGCATAGGTTTTTTTGTTTTGCAGGTTGACCAAAAATTTATGCATTTTTATTGATTGTTCAATATTGCGTAATCAATTTTATTCAATCAACAATTAATTTTCCAGGGAATTAGTAAAACATCATTGATTATCGCATATCAATCTTTATTTAAATTAACTGAGCTGGTAAACTCAAAATTAGCAATTCGAGCAGTAAGTCCAGGTTATATATTATGACCTTCTTCATACCGTACACTATCAATATTTAGTAATCATAGATCATTATATATTTTAATGTTAATGTTCTTAAAAAGTAAGTGTGTTTAAAATTGTTGATTTATGATAGCTATATACATTCGTAAAGCAGTTAATTTACAATTATAAATAACTGTGCACGTAAAATACGTATAGAATCGATAATTCTTTAGAAAATATTTGTTTACCATAGTAAGGTTGAAATCCTTAATTCATAAATTTTATATAATCTTCATTTCAATTACAATACCAGTTTTAACAATCATATTTACGTTAATTTATTACATATTATTATCTTTGTAAGTTACATTATTTCTTTTGTACTTTTGTGTTGTTTTGATTCAATATTTTCTTTTGTGCTTGATCATGTATTTCTTTCGAAATATCTTTGTATTTTATTTTGTATTTCCTCTCGCAATTTTATTTTAAGGACGCTGATGCTTAAGTCGGGCCGTCTGAAACAACATGAATCACATAAGTTGCAAAACCAACGAAAGTATATGAAAAAGTCAACTAGAAGAGTCATGCGATAATCTAAAGAAATAAAAATAATATTGCTAGCGAATATTTATTTGTTAATTATTTTCCACTGATTATCTTCAAAGTTTATTTCCTGTATAAGTAGAGGAGGAACTTCATGATAAACAAAACATAATTCGAATTTTTGTGATTATTTTGTTAACAGAAATGAAGTTCAACCTCCGAATTATTGTGTTTTTTTGATATCTTGTGAAAATGACTCTTTTAATTAAAGGATAATGATATATCAATGATGCAATAATATGAACATCCACCATCATTAATTGGTATAATTATTGATAATGTGTGCTGAACAATCGAATAACGATGAAGTATGATTCGAAATGGGAAAAAGGAAATTTTTTAAGTCAATTATGCTGGTGAATTTGAAAAATTCTCTAGCTTCCAGCTCATATTGATATCAAATGTAAACATCGGCCTGATGTTGGTAGCAATATTCAATACGTTATTTTGTTAATGCAAATGGTTTTTATAAAGGTAAATTTACTTTTCTGTTATACATTTAAAAAAGTTTTCGAAAAATGATTATTGAAACTTATACAAGGAAAAATATATTTGAGTCCTGTATTAAAGAGTAAATATTACCATATGATTGTATTATTGCATTGGAAAAGATTTTTTCGAAGTAAATGTCATATCGAACAGGGAATGCGTTTTAAATTTCATTTCTAAGGATTAGTATCGAGTACAAATTTCTACAACCGCTTCTTTTTTTTTTGTTTTTGATAAATCTTCCAATTGTTGTATTTTATGAAAATTAGCAATATTATCATTACAAGCTCAAGGTTTTTATCCAAATATTCTTTTTCCTCTTTTTGCTTTCTAATTCTTTTTGATTTAATTTTAATTGTTTTTGTTCATTAATTATTGTTGTATCTTTAAATCTAGGATCTGAATTCTTTCATTTTATAATGATGAGTTTTGTGCTTTTATAATAGAAATATTGAATTATTATTAATATGAATTAAATTTATTTGATTACTAACAAACTTTATCTTCATTTTACTTACCAATAATATTAAAATTCATATTCATGTACAGTACATATATTATGTTTTACTTCATGAATTCAAGAATTTACTTTATTGCTAATGTAGCTTTGCTTTTTAATTCAAATTCTACTGATTTTTTGTGAATTTTGTCTATATTGACATCAATCATTATCATCATTATTTCATTATCAGGTTGTAAAAGAATATTAAATATTGTTTCAAATTTTTGAGCTGATTATTTGTAAAATTCGAAGTTTCAACTTTGAATACATTTACATGCAATTAATTTTCATCGGAAAATACATGTACAATGTAATGTATAAATAGCGATGTGCATGTACATATATTTCTCCTTGTGTTTTTTCTTTAGTGTTGTGAGTGAGAACCATATTGCTATACATAGAATTCAAATAAAGAACTTCAACATAAGGAGCAGCTATATAACAATAGCTGGAAATTAACTTAAAGATTATGAATAAACCAGAAATTTTAGATGGACACCAAATTCTCAATATTTTTTTTCTTCTTTATATGATCCATGTTTTGTATAAAAAATCTCGGTGAAAAATTGGAAATTCATCCCGATATACATCAAGTGGTTGCGGTATCTCAGGTCTTTACGCAATTCAGATGTGAATTTCATTCAATGTAGAGCTTACTTCCATTAATACTATGTTTTTCATATTTTCATCATTGACAAGACACTCAATAATTTCTTCATGTAAATGAAAAATATTCAGTTTCAACCTGATTTCTTTTGAACTTTTAATTGAGCAGTAAAGCCTCAGTTCCTTGGCAATTGATCTGTTTTCTGAAATAGGATCACAATATTAAATTTACATTATCCCAGAATATTATTTAGGTATCGTAGGTCGTACTCTTTTATAGAGGTTTTAAATATGAGATTATCATGACTTTTTTCATCTCACTTGTTACAAATCTCGTGTATAACTCTTTCAAATCTATAAATCAGTAACGTTAGCGTATAATTTTCTATTTAGCACCTCCGGGATTATATAAAGAAATGCTCACAAATTTCTTAGATTTTTCTATATACAGTATGTTGAATGTTAAGTTCGAAATCAGCAAATTGAGCCTTATAATAAATTAATAATCTTCAGGATGTAAGTCACGATGTACAAACTTCGTAAATATTTCTCAGATAAATCTTTTGATATTATCTGCATAAATCGTTATTATCGAGTAAATGTATTCGTTTATAATTGGATTTTTCAGTGTTGGATACAACTACAAAATTGAATAATGTGACCTCAATTTTATTATAAAATCCGCATTATTTATGACTTAAGTCATAAGTAAAATGGATTATGAACATGAAATCAGTCAAATCTGGAATTTTTAGGTATTCCAGTTAAGAGCAGTCTGAATCTATTGTTAACATTAGAAAATAAAAAGTAAATTTCACATTAGAAAATATTTATTTTGCTAATTATAAACTCAGAAGTAATTAGCTTAATTTTATGTAATGATTCGATACTTATTTAAAACTTTACTAATATAAATATAGTCAGAAACAACAATACTAAGAGAATCTCAATTTTGCTATTATACGTATAATTTGAATAAATTTCTTCAAAATCGAAAGTCTCGATAATTTCTGGAGCCCGATCCTCCATTTTCTTTAGTTTTTTGATATCACATTAAAGTTAAGTTCCATATTGATAATATTTATCAATGTTGAATTGAGCTTTATTGTGTCCAGACTCTGCTGCTCTTAAATACCATTCGAATGCTTTTTGTTCATCTTTGATTATTCCTATAACAAAAAGCAAGATTTATTTTGTGCTTGAGAATATCTAGACTCTGCTGCATTCAAATATCATTCGAATGCTTTTTGTCCATCTTTAATTTTCCTTCCCCATTTTTATAACAAAGAGCAAGACAATATTGTGCTAGAGAATCTCCAGACTCAAATACCAGTAACCTCGACTATGTGATGTCATTTAAATTCGCATAATATTACTACACCACCGAAGCATCAAAGAATTCTGCATGATTATCATAATGATTTCTATACGAACATGAACAACAAAAATGAAATGAATGCGTTATAAATCGAATAATATGTGATATATAACTATTTAATGTTGTAAATAATGACAAATAGCGAAAGATAATTCAAAACTTGATTCAAGATAACTGATATGCTATTATGACTTTGTACAAAGAAAAAAAGGACAAATATAGCTGGTTATAAATAATATTCCTGAAAAAATAGCATATATATAATAATGAATTCTCATCATTAATTATATTAACACTTCATGAGAATTAAAAACTTACTTTTTGATATCATATTGGATTGAATATGGCAAATGCTATAATAACAGTTCTACTTATAGAGAAACTTTAGCACGAACAACTAATAATATATTATTAATAATTTTCTGTGGTAATTTCATAGCAGAGAAACTCAAATTAGAATTTAATAATTTGAATTTTGCTCATTATCAATATGTCATTCATATTTCCAAACTCATAATTATTCAAGAAATCAAGTTAATAGATGAGTTTATAAAGAAAGTAAAAACTTTAATAGCTTATATTAAGTTTTATATCCTATAAATGAAGTTCTAATAAAATGAAAAGAGTTATTTATTTGACATTTGAACTAAATATGAAAACTAGATGAAATTCTATCTATTTAATATTAGAAAAATAAACAAAATGAAAGCAATTTTTAATTTAATAATCAATATTTGGTAATAGTATTCCAATAAGAATAATTAAAAAATCAAAAATACAATATTGCTTTTTGAATGATTTGAATGTGCTACTTATTTTCTTTTTGCATTCAGTTATTCGACATATAGTCATCTTATCTTGCTTGATCTTTAAGAATACTTGATTGAATACATAAATGATAATATATACAAAATATTATAGCAAATACATTCTATCAAAAACTTGTTAATTATTGATTAATTATGAATAAATTTTTATCATTAATAGATCCAAAAACAAAATTATCTGCATTTATAATCAAACGGAAAAATAAAGCAGAAAATTTAGTTTTGAAAATGATTGAATATGCTATACTTTTAGTAATTGCAAAATAATGATATCTTCAGATTTATATTATTATTAAGCGTAATAAATAATAAAAAAAATGAGCTGGAAAAATATTTGGTAATATTTTTGAAAGATCAGATTGATCTATTATTTTAATGAAAATAAGTAATATAATTATTCAATTTTAAAGAGATTATTTATTCATTCAAGCAACAAATGTGATATTATTTGAATGGATTCCTTTTGAGAGCATTATCAACGTGAATACCTTGCAAAAGGAGATTTTGGGTCAATTTATAAAGCCACCTGGTTGGATGGACAAATAACTAGAGAATGTGTTCATGAAGAAAATAAATGGGAACGACGTGGAAAAATTAAAGTTATGTTAAAATCATTGTACAATTCAAAGCAAATTACTCAAGAGTTTATACACGAGGTAAAAAATGAACATTTTCTAAAGTGAAAGTTGCGTTTGTTTCTAATACAATCGAATTTTTCAAAAGTAGATTCAGACTGTCTTATTTGCAGTAAATATCAATATCTTACGTATTTAGGAATAACTAAAAATACAACTATAAACGAATACTCAATAATGTTAACTTATGTAGAAGATGGAGATCTCCGTAAATATATTCATTCCAAGAATTGACTTGGAATAAAAAATTAAGTTATTTAAATTGATTATCAGCCATTCACAAAGAAATGATTGCACTTGTACATCGTGACTCACATCCTGGAAATATATTGATGAGAACACGTCCGCAAATTGTAGATTTTGGACTTAGCGTTCCAACAAATATGGAAAAATCTAAGCAAGAAATGTATGGCGTGCTTCCTTATATGAGTCCAGAGGTGCCAAATGGAAAGCCATACACTACCACTGCAGATATTTATAGTTTTGGAATGGTTATGTACGAAATTGCAACAGGTGAGCAACCATTTGGCGAACGAAGTCATGGAAACGAGCTCGCATTTCCAGTATTACAGATCTTTAGAATATCCTAAAATCGGACAGTATCTTAGATTAGAAAAGCTGAAATTTATAAGGAAAATATCTCAAGTATTCCTACGGATAGGAGCAAAAACAACAAATGCAATTTACACCGGTCAAATATTTTATATTCAATTAAAATGACATTTCAGATTGATTTAAAATATATCAAACATTTAGTATTTTCCAAATGAAGGTAAATCTACATTTGATATTACATGTACATGTACATGTTGATAACACAAACTAAAATCGGCGATTTACATATATGAAAAAGATAAGGCTTTTTTGAAAAGCTATTTAATTTACACCAAATAAATAAATTGATAACCATAATTTGGGCACACACCATAACGATAAAGTAATTTAATTTGAGTTAAATTCAACGTCAATCGGAATTTGCCGATTGCAAATTTACACAACTATCACGTCTATATTGATATTAAAATTTAACAACATAAAAAAATTTCCTTTAAAAAGATTATCTGCGGCTTGTTCTTGCTGTATATCTGATTGAGAAACTTGCGAAATAGGATCTTGTTGGTATGTTAAACTCTTTTTTTCGGATATTTTTTAATTGTTCACCAACATTTTAGACTGTTGAGTAGAATCGGTCATGTTTGGATGGGTTTTAAGTCCCACTTGTTGACGATTAGGTATATTCGAGTTTCAAAAAGGTTCAGAGTTAAAACTAGCATAAAAATTGATGATAAAATTCATTACGAAATAAGATAAAAGCTTTTTCTTTGAAGTGAAGATTTTAAATTTTTCTAACAAAAGCTGATTCAAAACAAAGCCGATTTGCTTTTAGCTTAGAAGTATGTATCGCTAGCAAAAGCAAAGCTCTTCCTAATATAACATTTAAAAATAACTAACTAATTAAATATTTTACGCCGTAATTCCCTTTGTTACAGTATATTAATTGTTTTCTTCAAAATTTGCTAGAAAAATGAACAATTTTTCAAATACTAATCTTGGACTAGCGCTAGTAAAAACAACAATCAATTTTATGCATAAAATCATGTGCTACATGTATTAAATTTTTACTGACATAGTTATGACGCACCATCGCTTGTATGCATGATTGATCTTCGAAACACACTCAATACATGTAAATGTATAGAGACGCCCCGCTTTTTTTCGTCATTAAAATGTATTTTTGCCAAGTTATACATGTATAGTACATGTACGTGTATTAGGAGGCCGCTGTTTTAATGACGACGGTTACATAGGTCATCCTTTTATTAAAAATACCGGTACATGTATATTGTTGGACAAATCGGTAAACTAAATAAAAAAGTTTGCTATACATGTATTAGGAGGGCTTGAACATTCAAAATGTACAACACTGGAAGTGTCAATAATAATTGTATCTAAATTGAGAGCTCAAATTTAATGCCGTAATAACTTTGAGTCATTCTTTGCAAAATCTAATAAATACATGTTAAATAAATTAAACGAGAAATAAAACACTGAAAATATACGTTTTCAATCATACATGTGAGTTGGTTTTAAGTCAAAGTCAATGCGTAGGTACCAGTTTTTCTTGATTTCTCTAACACTCCTGTCATCTTGCATCATGTACATGCAGTTCCCAGTACCGATACTAATTTTTGTCGTATCCTATTCCCAGCATTTGTAGCAATGCTTTTTCAACCCTGCATGTAAATATGCTTTAAATCAAAGTTACACAGTTTTTCTTGTTTCTTCTTTTGCTATAATCTTAATTTCGCACAATGTAGTTCTTAGTACATTATACAATGTACTCATTGTCCAATAAATCGCCAAAATTAGTAACTGACTGAGAACTACATGGTTTAAGATTTAAACGGCAAAAAAGAAACTGGGTATTCACGTATTGGCTTTGGTTTAAAGCATCTTCATCTGCAGGACTGCTACAAGTTTAAATGCTGGAAAATAGAATATACGTAATAATTTCGTATAATTTAGTGCAAAAATTAGTATCTATACTGGGATCCTATATGACCCGTGTAAAACGCTACGCGTAACTTTGGTATTTGGTGAATCAACATAGTAGGTCAATTTTTGCGTTAGACGTAAGCCAGACTCAATTCGACAATTCTTTGATTACCATACCAATGAATAAATTAGGAAAAGTCCCGAATTCTCGCTCAAAGATATATAAGCATCACCTCTTCCTTGTAATAATTTCTCTCACAAACTATTATCTCTTCCAAATCCTAACTACTTCCTATTGAATTACCTTGACAAAATGACAGCATATTTCTTCATAGTAGCACAACATTCTGGTAAGGTTCTCGACGTTTACCAGGGCTCTACCGAAGCATCCGCAAAGATCATCCAATACACAAAGAAATCTACTGACGTGAGAATTGACTTTTCATAATGGAAATAACATGTTTATATTCCACTTGTTTTTTATTACTTAAACTCCCTTCTATTCAGTTTGATAACCAGCTCTGGTCTTTCGATAATGATGGATACATCTATAACAAGAAATCCGGTCTCGTACTCGATGTCACTGGAAGTAAGTGAATTTGATTTATTATAATTGAATGCTGAATTAAATTACTAAATCTTTTTTTTTCTCTTCTTAATCCAGGCAACATCCAGGATTGTAAATATCTATAATAGTATTTTTACTGCAATCGTTTTATTTTTCTAACCTCGGACTCTACTTTTCACCTCTAGCGACACCAATCATTCAATATCAAAAGCATCCCGATCAACCTGGTAATCAGCAGTGGGTCTACAGTGATACGGATAATACCATCAGCTTGAAATCTAATTCAAATTATGTCCTTGACGTTACAGTAAGCTTCTTCATTTCATCGAAATTGCTTTTAACAATTCAAAGGTCTAATCATAATTCTGTGTGTACAGGGATCAAGCCAAGATGATGGAACTCCGATCATCTTATACCATAAAACAGGAAACCCTAACCAACGATTCACTTTGCATTATTATGCAACGATTTAAAATAGCATTAGCACATATCGATATCTGTCAATATGAGACTATTTGAATTTTTTATTTATAATAAAGTATTTGATGCAGAAATAAAATGAACCTATATATGTAATCATCTTGTTCGCACGTGGAATCTTTACCCAATGAAACACATAGCTGTGTGTTTTTTATTGTTTTTTTAGCTACGAAATATCATAGTCACAATAAATGGCAATCATTGCTATATTCGTAACAATTAACATTGACGACTCAAATACATGTACATGTCAATTTTACTAAGGTGTTAATATTAATGCAGATGTTACTATGCCAATACTGTTACACTTCCTCCTAAAGGTGTTAAATTTAAAGAAAATAGGGCGTAAGTAAATAGAGTAGGTGAGCTTAGATTAAATGGTTTACAAGAAGAGGTGTTCTCTACTGTTCTAAGGGTCTCCTGTGCTAGTTTTTACGAAAACTACAGCGGTTCGGATCAATGCACAAAGCAATCCTCACAATATAGCATAAAGCAAAACTAATGGTCAATGACTACTTAATGCCCACAAAACGAAATGCAGACTAACTATGTTTATTTAGAGTGGAGTCCTTCCACTATCTATTTATGTTAGGCACAAAGAAATAAAAGCCACTTGTACGCAAGCTTTGAAGATAATAAATAATAGTGTGGATAGAAATAACGAGACTATTACGAGTAAGTAGTTTATTATTACTTTTTTTTTATTGGTTAGAGCATATCACCCAAAGGCTAACATCCTGCCTTTATATATCAATTGCATCAAATCCTTTCAGTAGTACTATCGCTTCTAAATAATAAATTCGAAGACAATATGAATGATAGCAGGTGAAAAAGGGGTATTAAAGAGAATAAGGATATGAATGTCAAGGAAGATCGATCGAGAATTTTAAAGATCACTAAAGTTATATGTTTCTCCAGAAATTGACTAAACTTCAACGGTGTAATAAACAGAAATTAAAGGAGTATGCGACTAAGAAATTTACTTATGAAATGATGTCAGTTACTGATCTAAGCAAAAATAGTGGAGGTGTCTGTGTCAAAAAGTACTGGGAATTATGAACTCACGAATCAAGTTACATGTACTACGGTAATCAATTGTGCTGATCGAAAAGGTCAAAAAAACGATTAACAAGCTTAGAGAAAGAGGAACACTATTAGAAGTTTATGAAGAATGTGATGAAATTGGCAAAGCAATTCTATCTCGCTTTATGTATGAAGATGACTATGTCAAATACTTAATTATTTCGATTTGGGAATCTCGAAGAATAATACAGTAAATTACTTATTACATGTTCATGTAGATTAGTGACTTTAAATATTCAGCAAAAGCAGGCTATTTATTCATATATTTAATATCTGGTTGGATACATATTTTTCGGTAATTTCATTAATTTACTCTTGATGCGCTCTAGCATTTAATATATATGATCTACCGCATCGTAAAGTAACTGTAGTTTAGTCAAACTCTTTATATTTATTATGGAACAAGCTTTTTGGCAAGCCATTGTAATGTATCCTCAAAAAAGTATCATTATAAATAATGAAATTTATGAAGCCAAATTAATTTGTCGTAGTTAGAATTGATATACTGTATTTATGGAGATCACCATCCTCCGCATAATCCAACACTATTGAATATTCATTCATAGTTGGGTTTTATCTATTTTCAAAATTTTGATTGTATTAGAAACAAGAAGCATCTATGAAAATCTTCATTAGTTACCTCGTCTAAAAATTCTTGAGTAATTTGCTTTGAATTATATAATAATTCAACGCAACTTTACTACTTTCTTCATATCGTTTAAATTATTTTCTTTATGCCATCTATTAGTCCATCAAACCAGGTTGCTTAATAAATTAACCTAAAACCTCTATCGCTATATCAATGTTGGAAATCTTTCGAATAATAATACTACTGCATCATGACGACCACATTTTTTTCCCAATTTTATTAGATTGTTGATACATGCATCTTTCTCTCCGCTAGACAATTCATCGTTATAAATTCGTTTGTGACATTTCAAGCAGTCATCGCAACTAAAATTATCTTATTATACACAAAATACATTTTATTACAATCATGAGTATTGTGAGCTAAACTCTCATCGCTGTATTTATTCTCTTCAAAATCGTCACATTCATTGCAATGATGAGAAATATTTGATTCCATCTTTGGGTTCATTTATATGATGCGTGGATTTTGACATGTAAATACATTTATAAAACAAAATCATCATTGTCGTTATACATGTATACATGCACATGTACAGTCGCCACAACAAGTAACGCCTGACCCTACATTTTCTCCTTTTACTTTTAAACATACACTAGGTGAAATTTTTTAGGTGTAAATATGATACCTGTCGTACCAGTAAGCCATCTTTGACAAGGATATATATAGTGATTTTTATGAAGTTATGAGTGTCAAGCAAGTTGCAAGAAAAATGTGGCGTAACCCAGTTAGAGTATAATGGTCCCTTGTCAAGTATAAAAGAAACAGGAAAAACAAAAATTTACCACTGTCTGAGAGACCATAAGCTCATAGCCATCAAGAAAAAAATTCATATACGCAAGAAACTAAAAAAGACATCCTGAGGCATTTCATGACATTGATAATAAAAAATCTATGCAAAAACTCACCTGAAGATTCTCTAAGGTAATTTGATCCCTTTTCATAATATAATTTGTTTATTGCAGCTTGCTTGGCGCTGATTTACTCTATTTGAATGTATATTATTTTTTTTCCCTAATGTAGATCAAGTTTTATTTTTTTTTGAACATCATATTCTCTCAAATCAAACAAAAATTGATCACTGTCTGGGAGACCATAGGCTTTTAAAAATCAAGAAAAAAAATGCATCTATATAAGAAACAAAAAAAGACATCCTGAGTCATTTCACAATATTGGTAATAAAAAATTCATTCAAAAGCTTGATAGAGCAACCAATTCTATGACATTAACGTGCTTGATTGGCCCTCACAATCACCTGATCCTAACCCAATTGCGCACAAAATAGAGGTCATAATTCATATCTCAAAGATCAACTTTGGGAAATTTGGATTGAAATCGGTAATGCAGTTTTAATGAAAGTATGGAAGAACGCATTCAAGATGTAATTAATGCAGCTCCTTGTGTTTAGTTCTGAAAGCGATATTACACTAACACAAAAATCTTGCAAGCAAGTTCACTACACGTATTAATGATATAATCATCATTAGAAAATATAAATTTTTAAACCAAATGGTTCAGTCAACTGTTGCGTTAGCAGCTGGAATATTTTATCATGAGTGCGAATCTTGATGTTAAAAATTATACTATCCTCGCTCGCTCTGTTGAAGTATGGCAAATGCGATTATTAGCCTTTCTTAACGGTTTCGTTTCGACGTTGCATTATTAAATTTTTATTATTCTTGATAAAAGATTATCTACATGTATCAAACACTAGCGTCAGTTACTCTCGACTACTATACAAAAATTAATACGTGTACAGTACATGTATAAAAAACCTCTTGGTTGCCGGGTCATATATTTCTGTTCTAATGAAACAAAACAATTATTTGTATGGTCTTAGCTAAAAACTCATAAAAATATTTATTTTTGCACAATTTGAAATACTTCATAATCATCAATCTCAAATTTAACGGTACGGTTATCAGAGCTCAACAAACCATGTGCATATGCGTTTTTCCGACAATAATTATTACCATCAGTAGTGCATATTATTATATCACATCCGTATCCAAACATTGGCCCACATCCTTTAATACATCCTATATTACTGTTTGCAATACATTTACTTATAAGCCCATCGGATTCATTTGGATCAAATTGGAACAAAAAGCTATTTGGTCCATCATAGTATAGGTCTTTTGAATTCCATTCTAATGGATTATATCCACCAATTATTTTTCCCGAATCTTTAACCCGAATGGTAACAACTGTTGGACCTTTGTTATCACAAAGTCGATGAAAATCAGCGGCAGATAATCCATCTCGACTACCTCGTAACAATAGCTTTAAATCGAATGAATTCATTTTTGTATCTTGCGACTTTATCCATTCCCTTATTTTTTGGAATTGATTTTGGGTAAGCACCATAGAGTTATCAGACTTATCAGAATTACGAATAGGGTGTTTATTAGCTTGAAAATCTTCACTTCCCGGAACCAAGTAATGATGTAATAAATCCTTGTATAATTTGGCTGATAAGAGTTCCGAATAAGGCATTACTTTATTGTAAAAATCAACAGAGTTTATATGAAAAAAACGAATCAACGGTAAACATTGATTAAGCGTGAATTTTAACTGTGTAAATTCGTTTTGTGTCCATTTCTCTACCGCGATCGAAAAATCAACATTCTCAGAATTGGAGTCTTGAGCAATTCCCCATTCAAGAACCTTCTCCCATATATCGATTTCTTGAAGATTCAAATCATCTCGTCTGAGCAAAGAAATCAGTGCAGTCTCTTGCAGTTTTGTAAAATCATTCGATTGAAAAACAGCGGCAGGATTTTTACATGCAATATCCGTGCAAAATTTGTGAAGTTTTGTGAAAGTGTTGTGTTCGAATACGATTTGATTAATTAAGGCAAAATTTTCTGTCATAGAATCAATATGGTGTTCCAAAAGAAAGTCTTGAATATGTTCAATTAGATCGTTAAGCATCAACTCATCTACAGCAATTAATAAGTCCAAAAGCGTCGGTATTCCATGTTCTTTCAAACTAACTTTGCCGCAGTACATATATCTAACACATCATAAAATAAACTTAATTTATTTGTCTTGTTTATTGAATATTGACATAATTAATTTACCTTAATAAGATTTCAAACACACGTGGTGAAATATTTGGTTTTTTAAAAACGATCATTTTATATGGTTCTCGCTTCACCCACGCATCAGAAAGTGCCGCAGCAAAATATTGTGAGTGCGCCATTAAAATTGACGAATGTGCGGTAAAGGTGCGTTGTGCATTTCCATCACCAGCAATTATTGAAATATCGCAAAAATTGCCCTTTTCATAAAATTCGGCTAGCTTGTTTGAATGTGAAATCAATAATGAGTCGGTAGTTAACGTTAAAGTTTAACGCTTAATACATGTGCAGTGTGTTGCAAAAGTCTTTGGACAATCGTCGTTCAAACTCAAATTGGTGTTACTCAATTTTTCGAAACTAGACCAAATAAAAAGGGATAAGATATTCGGTACTACGAGAGTCATTTTACTTTCATTTTCATATCAACCTCTTCCTGCGAAGCTAGGATGTTTATTAGTAGGATGAGCAGGAATAAAAGAACGACGATTAACAAAATGTTTCAATCAATGAAGAGTTTGTTTTTTTTGATAATCAGACGGTTGTGAATTTCAAGATTTTTCTTTCCTTCGAAGCTGGTTCGACAAAGAGGTTGAAAAGCCTTTTAAAGAGAGGCTTTCGCAAAATAATCATTTTGCTTTTATTCTAGCTCTACTTCTTTTTTTGCCAAATTTTGTTCTAAAAAGAGCGAACGAAAATGCCGACGACCAAGAAAAATACCCATGCCCAAACTATTGAACATTTCTGGCTTCAGGGCAAAAGTGCAGGCGAAATACATCGCCTAACAAATATTGCTAGGTCGACTATTTACTATAACATTTCAAAATTGAAGAAAACCCGAAGTACAGTCCACAAAAAAACGCAGCTGTCGTCCCACAAAAATCACCCCTGAATGCTGAAGGTCTATTGGACAGATTGTTCGAAGAAATCCTACGATATCTTTAAGAACATTGACCACAAAAATTATTCAAAAAAGGTACTCGGGTATCTTATAGTACACTTTCAAGACATTGAGCCAAACATGGCTTTGACAAAAGTCTCCCTATGGCGACACCAATGCTCACAGTGGCACACAAGGAAAAGCGGGTAGAATGGGCGCAAAATCACCTCAATGACAATTGGAATCGGACAGTATTTTCTGA
>CAJVPS010000978.1:0-18288 GCA_910591765.1 Ambispora leptoticha | reverse complement strand
TATAATTTTTATATTAATTTTAATCAAATTTTATATAATAAAATTTAAGAAATAATAATTAAAAAAAGTTATTATTAGTAAAAGTTATTATTAATAAAAATTTTTTTATAAAAAATATATAATATATATAAGCTAAAATTAACTAATTATATAATATATTTCAAATTTTGAAAATTTTAACTTAAATTTTAAAATTTATAAAAAAGTTGATTTAATATAATATTACAAAAAGTCACATAATTAATTTAACAAGTTATTTATATTGATAATATTAATAATATTAATATTATTAATATTATTAAATACTAAATCTGATATAAATAATACTTTTTATTATATATTTAGTAATTTTTCTAGTTAAATTCTTGTAATATATATTTATATAATAAAAATTTTTCTTAGTAAAATATTAGATAATTAACAAAAAAACTGAATCTAGAATAGTTTTTTATAATTTTTTTCAAGTATAATTATAATTTACATATGTATAGTACTTTAAAAATTCTTTATATAGTTAAGTTTATAATAAAATTTAAAATAAAAAATTACTTTATATCTTATTATAATAATTATTTTTTCTAATTGATATTTTTTTTCAATAAAATTAGTCTAATTAGCTATAATTATAATTATATAATAATTTATAATATCTAATTCATATTTATTTTTATATTTTAAATAAAGATTTATTTATTATAATTCATATTCTAATAATATAATATATAATCTCTTTAACTTTTTTTGAAGTAAAATATTTAAATAATTCAAAAAAAAATTATATCTTATAAAATTTTATTTTTAAAAGTTATGAATTTAAAAAAATTAAATATAATTAGTATAAAATAATAATATATTAGTTATATAGTTATTATATCTTATTTTAATTATTTTTTTTTAATAATAAATTTATTTTTTTAATTACAAGAATATCAGATATAAAGATTAAATAATTAACTATATTATTAAAAATAAAAATTCTAATTATATTAGAAAATTATTTTTTAAAAATAAGAATTATTTTTTTGTACTTATTTTACAAGATCTTTATTTGTCTACTAATTATTATTACTGATATCTAGAGTTATAATAATACATATTTTTTTAGATAGTTTGATGAGTTTTTTTAATAAAAAAATATTATTATATTAATTATAATAATTCTAAATCTTAATAAATATTCAATTATCAAAAATATTAATATTATTTAATTTTTTTAAGTATTATTTATATATAATTCAAATATCTTATATATTTTTTTCTATTTTAATTTTAAATCATCTATTATTTTTTTATTAATAATTAAATTATTTTTTATACTATCTTTAATATTTTTTTTATAATATAAAACTTATCTTTAGCTTTAAATATCTATATATATTTATCAAAAATTTATTAATATACAGTATGATTCATAAGTATTCAGAATTAAAAAATTATTCATCACATCACAATCAATAACTTAAATCACATGAAATTTATGCATTTCAAAGATTAAGACCAGTTAATTTATTATATTATTTTTAATATGATATACGCTCACCATTACTTTCTATAACAAGCTCACAATGATATCTCATAGATCTAATTAAATTAATTAGAGTAAACTCAGAAATATCCACCTATTCATTTATCATATAATGACGTAGTTTATCTAAATTTTTTGGCATACACTTTTCCATATTATTCTTAACAATATACTAGAGATTTTCGATGAGATTCAAATTAGAACTGTTAGATAGCCAGTCCAAAACTTTGGGTATGGTTTCTTCAAGAAATACTTTGGCAAGATGACTTGTGTGTTTTGGATCGTTATTCTGTTGAAATTGCTATTCATCTTCTATCAATTGCTTAATTTTTAAAGTATGCTCACGAAGAATATTAACGTAGAATTTGATATTCATAATTTTAGAAAAACAAAATAAATTACTTTTACCATTTATACAAAATCCTCCCCATATTGGCCATGCTTCCTTGTACCAGTGCTCTACCATATTCCAAAAGAATTTAAAAGCTATTTCATCTGAAAAGAAAGTATTATCCCAATTATCATTAAGATATTTGTGAGCCCATATCACATATTTATATTTATGAGCATCAGTAAGCATCAGTGTTTCTAGTAGGAGTGCTTTTTTATATTCGAGAGTAGCCAAATATCTTCCAACCATTTGATAAGATACGTTTATATCGATTTTTAATAATTTTGTCATTAGAGTTCTCATTAAAATAGATGAATCTCTTTGTATATATTGATCTAATGCCTTTGATGCTTGTACAGTTATCTTCTTGGGTCTACCTTTACTTTTAGCATATTTATTTGTGTTATATTTTTTGAGTTTATTAATATTATTGTATATTATTGAAAGGGATATGTTGGTTATAGTATGGATTTCTTTGACATCTCGAATGTCCTAATTCCACAATTGTAAAATAAATTGATGGTTAATTTCTTGCTTGGAAGTCATAATTATACCAAAGTAAAAAAGAAAAAAAATAAAAGAAATGGTATCATGAAGAAATTCCATGAATAACTTACTTATGATGATTCTTTTCCATTTTAAATTGTGAAAATCAGCCTTAATTTGATAAAGATATGCATATTTTTTTTCTGCAAAAAATTTTTTGGATACTTATGGACCACACTGTATAATAATTATCTCTATTCTTTCTTTCTTAATAATTACTTATTTTTAGATATCTAATATATAAATATTCTATTATATAATAAAAATATATATTTATTATATATAATAAGTATATATAATTTTTCTTCAAAAAATAACTCTAATTATATTTTTATCTTTATATTATTATTATTAAATACTAATATTAATTTTTTTAATTCTAATATTTTACATAAAAATTTTATCTGACATTCTATAATATTTTTTTATTTATAATTATTAATATATATTTTTTTATATGAAAAAACTTATAGTCAAATAATCTTAAATAATTATTTATTATATTAATATAAATTATTAAAAATAAATTAAATTCAAGATTTTTATGATATAATAAATAAATATAAATAATATATTTTATTTTAAAAAAATTTATTTATAATATATTTATCTAAGAGAATATTTTTATTTATAAAATCTATCAAAATTATTAAAGATATTTTAAATTTATTAAATTAAATAAAAGATTTTATTTTGTTAATAATATTTTTATCTTAAAAAAATATAATAGTTTTGATATGAAGACTATTTCTTATTATTTAATAACTAATAAATTTAAATATATATTCATATAAATAAGAAAATAAATTTTTATATTAATTACTGAAAGTATTCAAAATCTAATATAATTATTTATTTATATTCAAATATTTTTAGTATAATATAATTCCTGGCCAAGAATCTTACTAATTACTATTATCATCTTTATTCTTGACTATTTTTTATTAAAAAAATTAAGATATTAATTTATTAATTAAAAATATAACTTGAAAATAGAGATACTTTATCATTAAATTTCTTTTTAAAAATCTCTAACTATAATTTTTAGAATATTCTTCTTCTTCTTCTCTTTTTTCTTTCTCTTTTTCTTTTTTATTATCATTATCTTTTCCTCTTTTACTGAGATCTTTTCTTTTATTATCATCTTTACTTTCTTTTTCTTAATATTAATTTCAGATTTCTTGAATAATTTAAGAAAAGTTTTTTTCTTATTGATCTTTTTGAAAAATATCTGCAAAATTTGTATTTATATTATTACTTTTTTTATAGAGATTTTATGTCATCATCTTGTTATTCTCAAATTATTTATGTATATTAAAAGTCTCTTATTTTTATTCATTCAGATTTTGCTTGTCTTCATCTGTAACCTGATCATTATCTTTATTAATATTGAATTTATAATTAAAGTCATTATCTGAATAATTAACTTCATTAAGTTTATTTCTTAAATGAGACTTCTTTTTTCTTTGAGTTTCTAATATAACAGCTATCTGCTTTTTTCTTTTAGATATATAAAAAAATGAGATGATCTATCATCATTAATTAAATTCTTTTGATTTCATGTTTCAATTTTGATAACGCTACTAATAATAATTAATAAAATTCAAACATCTATAACTTTTCTTATAACTTGAGTTAAAAAAAGCTAATTGTTATTATATTTCTTTATTGAATAATAATGAGTTTTAGTTAAAAAATTTTTTTTTAAAGAAGTAGTAGGAATTTGAAATTTTGTGGTTGATTTTAGCTTTGTATGCACTATAGCAACTTTTTTATCAAGATTATACTAATGATTCAAATTTATACAGAATTGGGCCGGCGCAGTGTGTCATATGCGCAGGAATGATCTATTTTGATTCTTAAGTTGTAGATTTGTGACGCTGAAAAAGCTTTACACGTATTTATCAACTCCATTCCAATGGGAAAAAATATATTCGTTCTAAACTTCGATTTATTTTTAGCATGTCTACATCAAGATTAAATTTATTCAAAGCATTTATGGAAGTATACCTTTGAGCATTACTATTGATTTTATAAACATCAGTATTGATAATATAGCATTTAATCATCTTGATGAGAATTTTATTTAGTGCAAATAAATTTTGATATCATTATGTAAAACAAATATGATAACCCGAGTTTCTTGTTCAGCCTTTTTTTGGGGGCTGTTCAATCCTTCTTTTTTTGGGAGTCTTCTGTGAGTTCGGAAAGTCATAATCATCATTTTCTTGCCGTAGATTTATAGCGTTTTTCTTTAAGCGCTTCTTCAAAGCTTCATTAGGAGTTTCATTACTCGAATTACTTAAATGGTCCAAACATCGAGTAATTCGGAGCTGGATAAATAATAGATAAATATAAGCTATATATGATATTAGCTAATAATTTAATAAACCATTACCTTTGCAATAAGCACATCATAGACCATGGAAATAAGATCATCAATCTCAGAAAGAACAGTTGGTATCTTGCTAGAAGGATATCTACGAAGCCGACACATGTATCCTGATGGAATATCCATTACAAGTATTTGAAGGTATTGAGCTTGTAATAAAACAGCATTAGTCTGTGTGTATATATATAAAGGTATATATTAAAAAATATTACCGGAATGCAAAAAGCCAACGATTTCGAGCTGATTGGTTTTAACAAAACCAACGCCATGCTTTTTTACTTTTTGAAATAGCATATCGCGCATTACTTTTGGCATCTTTAATGACCCGTCAGATAAATACTTGGTGCCGTCTTCTCCGGTCCAAGTGTGGCCCTCTTCGCTAACTGCAAATTCTTCTGGCGATCCCAAATCCCGAGCAATCCCATCACACTTACGTCCCATAATCTTTTTAACCTTTGGACATTTTCTTATATAGTTTTTTCGCAGACTTGAAGCACGAGAACTGCCTTCACCTCGAATAAATTCAACTGACTCAAGATCAATAAGGCAGGCATCCACCATAACACTCCAAATATTGCTAGTGAACCATCCTTCCAAATGGCTTCTTGTGAAGTCTTTCGGTCTCAATTCGTATCTGGGAAGGAGTTGCGAAAAAACTTGATGGATATAGTGAAAATTAAAATGTTTTTTGGAATCATAGGGAGAGATATTGATGCCGGAATTGATCACTTCTCGCACTTCGTTAGGCCCAAATTTACGATATCTCATAAGAAAATCAATCAATTCGTTTGATAGCTCGGGTTCAGGGGAAGTATTGTATGTAATTATATGCTCATAGTCAACATCATTGAAAAGGCCCATTATAGTTTCATTACTGGTGTCGATTATGAAACTATGTAATTGATTTTCATATGGCAAGTCTTTCGCGTATTCATACAAGATATCTTCGACATAATTGCCCGAAGGCAACCTCCACTTCTTATCTGAACGTATATTAAGGAACTTCGTTTTATATTCTAATTTTGCAAGATCGTTCATGAAACCGTCCTCATCATTTTCAAGATTTTCTTTTGTAATATCTTCATTACCATTATTGAGAGTTCCATTGCTAGAATCCCCAGATGCATCATCAAACTCAGATATGGAGTAATTTGGCAATTCACGCTTCTAAAAAGGATCATTAATTAGGGCTATCTTGGATTGGTATAAATAATCTGAACTTTGAAATTATAATACCTCATCTTTGTTTTCTTTGTCTAAAAACAGATTGTTTTCGAAATCTAAAATTGTTTCTTGAGGCTCGTAAGATCGCTTTTGTCCTGCATGTGACTCATACAACAGATCTTTTTCGATCAGATTAGCAGTTGTTTCTCGCAGTAAATGATCTTGTTTTCGGATATCTTTCGTTGCATCCAGAATCTGTCGGGTCTGTAATGGACCTTTCAGAATACAATATTAAGATCAGATGTAATAAGGTATCAAAATAAACATACTAACCCGTTCGAGACGAATATGGTTTTCTAGTTCGTTCTTTGCCAGATTAAATCCAATATTGTTAGGAAGTGTGTCAAAACAACAAGCCATTAAATTTCAGATATATCATAAAGACAACTTACTTGTTGCAACTGAGCTTTCTCTTCATGTATCTTGCTTTCCATATGAATGGTTTGTCTCTTCGTTTGTAAATCCCAAAAAGAAATTAATAATTGCGATTTTTTATCGAGCTTGTTATAGAAAGAATGTAAGAGAATATTAAAGAGAGCATTTGACCGGCCTAAAACAACAGACAAACACGCAGCCTTTCCAGGTAGTCCGTTGAAACATTAACAGCCCACTAATATACAGCTCACTGCAATGCTCACCAACTGACCGCAGTCTTTTCCCACTGCCAATCGCAATTTGACAGGGTAGTTGATGACGGAGCTCTAAAAGTGACTAACATACAACTTATTCTATGCTCGCCAACTGACCGCGGTCTTTTCCCACTGCCAATCGCAATTTGACAGGGTAGTTGGCGACAGAACTAATACGACACAGGCTGTTTAATCAATCAAAAAAATAAAACTTGCCTTAAATGAATTAATTAACTGTGTTACTTTTTTCCCGATCTCGGACGTTTCAGAATAGTACCTTTTGATCGTATCCAATTCACTTTTGTAATGCTGATACTCGGATTTTTTATCTTTTAGAACACCTTTTTGGAATCTAAAATCTAGAAATTTTTCAAGTGAAGGATCGTTTGTACTTTCCCAAAAGTCTACATATTCATAGACAACAAGTTACATTATAAATCATTCTATAAGAAATAACCACTACCACAGTTTAACTTACCGTGGACTTTCAATGAGTTGAGACAATCGGTCGACAAGTGCATTTGAAGCGCTCAGAGTATAATCAATTAGACTGCTAAGCCACAAAAAATAAATTTTGACGCGTTACTTATTCAAAATTTGGATTAAAAAGGTAATGATCAGTACCCATTTTTTCGCGTCTTTTCACGTCTTTTCACGTCTTTTCGCATCTACCTGGTAAGAAAAGTTTGGAAAATTTGTATATATTTAACGAGATTAATAATCTAAATAAATTTTAGTAATAAAATATACGAATAAAGAATACTGTTCTTAAAACCAAAAAAAGATCATGGACAGTGCATGAAAAAACTCTCAATTTTAACCTATTTGGAGAAGCATCCAATAGAAAGTGTGCGTGCAACTGCCAACGAGTTTAATATCGAGCCAGTACAAATTAGAAAATGGAAAAAAAACAAGACTTTGCTTATGAATACCTAGCTCCAAGTTAGATAACTTAATATAGGTGCAAGATCCAAGTATCCTGAGCTCGAAAATGATCTTGAAGAATGGATTAGAGATCTTTGATCACAACTCAAAGAAGTATCATGAAATATGATTCAAACTAAAGCAAAAACACTTACCAGATCTCTCTCTTTTAAGGATATGTATCCTAGCATTGACCAGTTTAGCTTCAGCAACAAATGGTTGGATGAATTTTTATGTCATCATTATTTAAGTAATTATCATTGAATAACTATAGCATAATATTTGTCTGAAGATCTTGAAGAAAAATAATATGAATTCTTGGTATTTATATTGTATTAATGAATGCAATTTGATTATCTAGCTTTTTTAATTAGTAATATGAATAAAACTCCTATATTTTTTGATCTTTTAAATCAAATAATGATTAATAAAATTGGTATTCATATACTTGGAATTTGTATTTATAGACATGAAAAATCCAATTTTATGATTATTTTAGTATGTATGACGGATGGTAAAAAATTATTATTTATAATTATATTCAAGCTGACTAAAGTTTTACAAAATCAAGAATTTCTATCAGATATAATAATTAGAGCCAACAAAAAAGGATGGATGAATAAAGAAGAAATACTATTTTGAATTGAGAATATGTGAAATGCTTAAATATCATTATCTGTTAATTTTCAGTCTCTTTTAATATTAGATTCTTTTGTTAGATATCTAGTTGATTTTGTTAAATGATATTTTAATGAAAAAGTAACTAATATTACAGTTATTCCTGATAGATTAATCTCAAAACTTTAACCATTAGATGTTGGATTAAATAAATCTTTCAAGACAAAGATAATTTATAAAAGTATAATACTTTAAACTATTTTTATCTTATTTTATTTTTTATTAATACAGATATGTTAATAATATAATACTTAAATAACTGAAAAAGTTCATCAACTTATTCTTGCTGGTCATATTTAATATCTTATATATTCTGTTATTACACAATAGGTTAAAATTACTTGAGAAAATATAAATCCAAAAATCATTTCTTAATCATTCAAATATTATAATATATCTAATACTTAAAATAGATTTGAGAAATATTTAATCTTTGATTATAATCAAGTAATTATAACTAATTAAAGAGATATTTTTTACAGATTTGAAAAAAAAGATAATATTAACAATAATAAACTTAAAATTAAAATAAGTTTAAATACTACTTCTAATATTATAAATAATAGTAATATTAATAATTATATTGATTTTAAAGATTTAAAAAAAATAATAGAGATATATTTGATAGTTATTATAAAAATAAAACTAATTATATAAATTCATGATATAAATAAAAAAGCTAAATATTAAATAGTATATTTAAAAATTAATTATAAAAGATATTATATAATATTCTGGATATAGTATATTTTATCAATCTAAATATTGAGTAGTATATTTGAAGATAAATCATAAGAAATATATTATAATAAGAATATTCAAGAATATGAATTATAATAAATTATAATAATAACTTTCTTTAATTATTATTTTAAAGATTCCTAAATAGAAATTATATTTATAAGATGTTATATTATAATTTAATAAAATGAATACTTTCTTATATATAAGTTTGAAAAGAAATAAAAAATAAAGTTAAGAATAATCTTATTTATAAAGATTATTCATTATATTATAGTATAGAATAATAGTAATATTATAGAGCTTTCTATTTTACTAATTTGAAAAGATTTTTAGAGCAGCTAGTATAGTTATAAACTATTAATGTAATTATAAATTACCAGAAGTAATTATAAACTATATATAAAGATGAATTATAAATTATCAGGAGCAATTATAAGACTTCAGATTGGATAAGTTAGTTAAATTATAATTATATAAGACTATTAGTAATAGAATATTAAAATGTATATATTCAATAATTTTTGAAATAAAGATTAATATTCTAATAAATATTTTTAATTTTGAGTTTATTTATTATTAAAAAATATTATCAAGTTAATAAATCATCTTATTTAAATTTTTATAATTCTAAAAGTTCAAGTTATTTAAAATATAAATATTAAAAGTTAGATATTATGCTCATATATTATCTTATTCTTGCTCTTATTATACTTATTCACTAACTTACTTTGATTTATTTATTTATTTAGTTTTTTATTTTTACTTAATTCTTATTCTTGCTCTTGTTTATACTTATTTATTTCTTATTTTTTATTAGATTTATTAATAAATAATATAGAAAATTAATTATTAATAGATTTGATAAGAAAAAAAGCTGATTATTTATTTGAAAAAGATAATAGATAAGAAGAATAATAATTTAGCTATCAATTAGATTATACATATATATAATTACTAAAATATCTATAAAAAATAATAATATAATTATAAAGAATAATGATAAGAATAATAATAATAATAATTAATAATAATAAATTTTAATATGTATTTATTAAAATATTAAATATAAAAATAAAGAATCTTTAATATTAATCTAAATTCAATTTTCTTAATAGAATTATATATATTATTTTTATTTAATAATAATAATATATATATAAATATATATTGAAATTAAAAAAGAAAATTACAATAATAATTATTAATCAAATATTATTATTACAATATATATATACAAGTATATACTATAAGTCAAAGTATTATAATATTAGTTTTATTCAAGTTATTATATTAAATAAATCAAAAATAAATTAAAAATTAAAAAATTATAGAATTTTTATATAAAGCTTCACTTGATTATGAAAAGAAGATTTATGATAATTTTAATCAAGAATCTAGTATTAATATTAAATAAATAATAATATATAATAAAAAAATTCTTATATTTAACTAATATTTATTTAAAAAAGTACAAGAAATAATAATTAGATATATTAAAAAAACAGATAATGAATTTATTAAAAATAATAATGAAATAGAAATATTTGAGAAAAAATTTAAAAGAATTATTTCTTCTCTTGCAAATTATATTATTAAATTAATATATTATATTATTATTATTATTATTAATAATAATTAATATATAATTCAAAAATTTAATAATATAGAAATTTATAATATAAAGTAACTTTCTGCTATATGAGAGATTAACTTTAAAGTTATATAAGAAGTTAAAAATAAGATTTTAAAGCTGGATATTTATTTATATTATTTTAATTATAACTAAAATATTATATACAAATTTAAGTTAAAAAGATATATAAAGATAATATAAATAATTAAAAAAAATATTATTATATTATATTATTATTTATTTTACAAGAAACTCTAATACTTTTTATAAGAGATAAAATATATTTAATATATATATAAAAAATATATGAATATATAATTCAAGCTTTATATCATAAATTATTTAACTATTCAGTAATAATTTCATATAATAAATTATTAATTAAGTTATTTATTCTTATTTTATTTATACAGTGTGGGACAGCATAAGATATCCACTTTTAATTGGCTTATAAAAAATCTTATAACTTTTGAGCAAATAATTAAAATAAAAAATCCTCTTACAAATTGATAGATCTTTAGTAAAGCTATAATTCTATAAGAGCATTTTTTATTTTAATTTTTTTTAAGAAGTTATAACATATCAAACTTTTTAATTTTTATAATAAAGTTAGAAAATTGGCACAGAGATATATCAACTTTACATATGCTTTTATCACGTGTTTGCGATTTTATTAGTCAGAATTAATTATATTAATTATAATTTAGGCTAGCATTGTTATAATGTCAATTTGGACTATATGCAGTAATAATGCATACTTTTCAAAACATTCAGTAATACTGCATGCTATGGGAGATTGTTCTATTAGATTGAGGTGATTATTTTATTGTTGAGAGATTTGTTTTATTATTTTAAGGGCGTTATTTTCTTATTATGCCAAGGCTTTCAAAGCTTAAAAGGCACCAATGGGAAAGAGCATTTATAACTCACTTAGCCCAGCTAGCATATATGAAATTCTCTCTTGTTCTTGATTCTCCTCATAATTCTCTTTCTTCTGTTAACCTGTCTATAGGTTACTCACATTCCGAGAATTTAGTTGACCCATCTACAGCTTACTCACATCTCAAGAATCTAGTTGACTCATTTACGACTTATTCTCATTCTGAGAATCTAGTTGATCTTGATTCGAGCAAAAAATACTCGCATATTGTCACTTCTTCAAATATTTTCTCTCTCAAGAATCTTATTGATCTTGGCTCAAGTGAGGAATATGAAAATATCAGTTCTGAAGACGATAACCTTGAAGATAATTTTCAAGAGAATAATAATGAGTTAGATAATGTCAAGGCAAATGGGAATTCTATAATTAATTAGCTTTTTACAGTGGCAGTAGCAAGCTTTGAGAAAAAAGAGTGGCCAGCTATTTATACTGGTGATTTGAAATGGACACAGCAAAGAAAAAATAAAAAATTAAGGGAAGTGATAGCAGAAAGTTCAAAAATTTCACAATTCTTCTATACTATTAGCGAAGATATCAAAAGTGGTAACAGTACTGAATCAAAGTTGACCGAAGATGTCAGAAATGATAATAGTACTGAATCAAAGTTGACCAAAGATGAAAATATATGCAAGATGATTAAATTCATGAACAGAGTAATGCTTGATAAAATGCTTTCTAAAACTCAAATTGCTCATTATATGGCAGTTCTTTATTTTTTCCAATTGCGACTTAATAATAAAAAAAAAATTGAGGTAGTAAAAATAGTTTCAGAGGTAGTCAATAGTGGGCTATGACTTGCGAAATATGTAAGAAAGTGAGTAAATATCTGCATGAAAGAGAAATTAATCCAGTCGACTGCTCAAGAAAGATTTTTCTCCAAAAGCCTACTTCATGATGAGCTGGTTTCTCTCTAATTAGCTACTTATCTACGCATTCAGAAGTTCAAGATGGATCTAATAATGGTCAAGAAATATTTCAAGCAGCATATCCTTCTTCAGTTGAATGTTGAATCTGTCCAACATATCTCGATCCGAATCACTCATCGATAGATGTATAAACTTAGTTTTTGGTATAAATATCTTCAAAAAGATGTCTATATAGATGAACATGAATAATCTAATATCATTGCCTATCGTCAAATTTTTCTTCAAGAGGTTGCCAAACTCAATTGACTTATGTCCAAGTGGCTTGACGAAGATTATAAGATAAGAACTTTCTCATATTTGAATGATAATGAGAAAGAGCACATATGGGTAACTCATGATGAATCAACCTTTCATACTTACGATAGATCACATGCTGTGTGAGGTCCTGAAGAAGAACAATCATTATGAAAAAAAGGATTGGGTCTTGATATGCACGTGAGTGATTTTTTAACAGAGACAATAGAACTATTTAAAGATGAATAGGAAGAGACATGCATAATGATAATACTTGGTACCAATCAAGATGGATTTTGAAACTCCAGAAAACTTCTTGAACAAGTCATATGGGTAATAAATATCTTTGAACGGACACATCCAGAAAATATGAATATATTTGCCTTCAATAATACTACTTCTCATATGGCTTTTGCTGAAGACGCTCTTGTAGCTTTAAAAATAAATCTTAGTTCAGGAGAATCAGTTCCAAAAATGTGAGATACGACATGGAGTGGTAGCCATCAATCAATAGTCATTGAAGAAGATTATTTCATTTATAACAAGAAGACAAAATCCAATATATACTTATGTGGTTAGCCTAAAGGAATCCAGTAGATTCTCCGTGAAAGGGAATTATGGCAAGAGGAAATGATGCTAGAATGCACTTTATGCAAGAAAAAAGAGGCAGATCCTAATGTTATTGATTGTTATGCATGTCATTTAATGGCCAATCAGCCAGATTTTCTTGCGCAATGTGGTTAGATTCAACAAGAAATCAAATCTCATGAATATAAGGTAATTTTGTTATCTTTAGTTATTCTTTCCCAACTAGCCTGATCTTGACAATATTATCCATTCTTAAGTTATATTCTACCCCAAGTTTTACCCTAAATTTAACTATATTGAGATGTACTGAGAGGCGGTCAAGAAGTATACTCAATCTTATTGCAAGTACTTGTCATCAAAAATCAGAAAAATGGTCTCTTAAGCATTTGATTCTATTCCTGTAGAGAGAATTCGTTCTTTTACTAGGCTGTCATTTAGGTGGATGGATGCTTATCATCACGGTTTGACTAGAAAAGTAGCAGAATATGTGGTCAGAAAGTATAAGAGATATAGATCAATTAACGAAGAAATTATGAACCAGGTTAATGAGTTATTAAATTGATAAAGAGAAGCAGGTATATATTTTGCTGTATCTGATCAATAAAATGTATTATGATGGTGGATATTTTTATTTTTTGGTGTGGTTATTCTTATTTTATTACGAGAGGTATTTTTTACTTGCTTTGTCTATATATAAACTAGTAGGTATTAATTAAATAGTGTGACAATTTAACTTCTGCTAGTCTTATTATAAAGATTAGCATTAATTTATTATTGGTTGCATGATTGATTACATCACTATATAATGCTAGGGTTAGGGTTAAAATTTGACATTTCATATAATAAATTGGATATCTTATGCTATCCCACACTGTAGTTACAATATTTCACTAATTTAAAATCCTTTATTATCATGTATTTAATATTTTTTGAGATTATTCTTTAATAATTTTACTTGTTCTTGAGTAAATTAAGTGAAATAACATGTTAAAAATAATTTATAATTAGTGTAGTAGAGAAAACACTATATATAGAGAGTCAAGAAGTGACCAAGAAGAATAATTAAGTTTGGTAGAAGTAATTACTACTAAGTTAAGAGTAGTTAATTAGTATTTTTCTTTAATAAACACATATATTTTATCTTATATCTTATCTTATTTTCTTCTTGCTCTATTGAGAGAGCATTTTGTTATAAGTAAAACTCACATATATTATCTTATTGAGAAGATAATCATATTTTTATTATAAGTAAAATACGTATAAATTATCTTATTGAGAAGATAATCATATTTTGTTAGAAGTAAATCTTATACATATCTCCCTATTAAAAGAATAATCAGTTGTATAATCTCTTGAAGTTATAAAAATAAATAACTATCATGAATACAGTCACTATTACTATTTTAAAATAATTATATACATATAATCTTAAAATGGTAATAGTCTTTTTGGTACTCTTTCTGTGAAGATAAAAACCAGAAATAAAATTACAATCACAGAAATAATTCAAACTGAATTCAACAAAATTAACTAATTATGAAGTAGAAAGACAACTTCAGAGATTAATCAATCTTTTTAATTCACCTCAATTATCAAGATAACAAGAAAAAAATTTACGTTAATTAGTTTATAATCTATTTATAGCTGATATATCAAGAACAGATATTTCAACTAGTAAATATCAATTACAAGCCTGATTTCAGAAATATTTAACCCATCCTATAACTGAAATAGCTGATATTATTCACAATTTACATGAGAAAATTACCATATTTAACCAACAAAGAATATACTATACTTAAAGATCAAGATCCAGTACTTCAATTAACATACCAATTAGAACTCTCACACCAGTCTCCTCATCATCCACTTCAACCTCAACCCCAAACACATTCTTCACTAACCTTCTTTATAAAAGAAGAGCTCCAGTTCAAACAAGAAATACAACAGAAGAAGAATCTTCAGAAGAAGAAGAAGAAGTTCACCTTCCTATTCTTTTAGACTCACCTCCAATACAATCTCAAAGAAATCAAGAAGAAGAAATAGCAGACCAAGCTGTACAAGTTCTAGCCCAAATACTTACATCACTTATCCAGGCAATGCAAAATTAATAAAATAGGCAAGTTGAATTGTCAACAGTATCACTTCCCTTTTTCAATGGTAGAACACATGAAGATCCTATGAATTGGATTAAAGAGTTCACTCATTCAGCAAATGCAAATAATATAATAAATCAAAGAAAAGTAGAGATTGTACCTGCCTACTTGAGAGAAATTGCATCAACTTGGTATCAACAAAGAAAAACTGCAAATGCTAACTGGCCTACCAGTTGAAATGATAATGATGATAATAATTCATTTTATCAAACTTTTATCATGCAATTCAGAACTAATGCTCAGATTTTAGCATGGCAATAACAGTTAAGATTGAGAATGCAAGAAACAAATAAAGATGTAACTTTCTATGCAAAAGATATTCACATATTGCTCAGAAAGATTAATCTAACACAAGCATATCCTACTACTTACTATATCAAGCAATTTGTAAAAGGCTTAAAGCTAGAGATTATCTTTCATGTGAATAAATCTAACTCCAACACTCTAGATATAGTGATCACAGAGGCAATCAGCACTGAATCAAGTTATAGACAAATATATTAGAATCCTCTTAGCTCTATGTCTCTCATGCCACAAAATCTTGATATTTCTTTCTCCACTTCAAGTCTAGCAAATAATATGAGCAAAGCCATAGCTGATTTAACTGAGCAAGTAAAAAGACTGTCTACTCAAAATAATTGAAATTCTAGCAGTCATCCTAATCAAGGAAAGATCTGTTATAATTATGACAAAAGTAATTACATAGCCCAAGATTGCAGGTTGCCAAAGAAGAATACAATTAGTAATAATAATAATAATACCCAAAATATTAAATACTTTAAGTGTAATAAAATGGGATATTACGCTAATAGCTGTACAGAGAAAAATATAAATACAAGACAGCTGGTCCATTTTGGAATTAATACTATCATCACAACACCAGATAATAATTTACTATTGCAACAATTACAGCAACTTCTAGGTGGATAGTCCATAATGTCTCCACCTCCTAACACTATCATCACTAATAATAGTAATACCTCATGTTTAAACTAGAGTCTGTACCTGAAGAAGATCAGAGTACAAGTCAATCTTAAAAGCCTTCAATAATATTTTTGTAGCAATTATTAATCAAGATCATAGAAGAAAATAAAAGTCTAGAAAAAAAGAATAGAAAAGTAGTAGATGCAGTCTATTGTGAAGAAAAAGTAGAAGATTAACTCACTAGAATAATAATTGACAGTGGATTAGTCAGTAATATTATGTCAATCAGATTTTTAAATCAAGTAGGAAGAAAGATTGATAAGCCCTCCAACATTAGTCTTATAGGTATAAATAGCAAGCCTGAATGATCATTAAGAGAAATAGAAGAGTTAAAGATATAAATTGGAGATCTGAATTAACAAATTAATGTCCTAGTCATGGAAAAAGCTAAGTATGACCTATTATTTAATAATTAATAGGCTAAACAATCCAAAGCCATCCTAAACTGGGATGAAGAACTTTTGAGTTTTGAAGTTGAAGGAGAATCTACAATCATTCCAGTCACTTGTACTCAATAAAGATTAACTATAAAATTAATCAATCTCGAGAGAGAACTTGAGGATCCTGCTCTTGAAGATGATGATGAAGAGTATAAATTTGAAGAAGAGGAGTTAGTTGACCAGCCTCTATACACAGTACATGAGGAGCAAAGTGAGTAACTTGTATTAAAAGTAGAAGCTCAAGAAAATCTTATAAAGATTAATAGTAAAATCATCGAACAAGAAGAAAAAGAATGAATTCATCAAGAAAGATTAGAAGATTATCATGCCTGCATCCATAATGAAAAAGAAAATAATTATGTTCAATATAAAAAAAAATAAGACATATTCAAATAGTTAGAGATATTACCTTAACTATTATTAAATGTCACTTCAATAATAATAGAAACTAACTTGAATTCAGACTAGCAACAATAGCTTATTCAAATTATGAATAATTATAAGGAGTTATTTGATACAATACAATCAGGCCAAACTAATATTTTTCAGCATGAGATATATTTAGAAGAAGAATGACCTATCACACTTCGGCCTTATTATCATAAATCACCAATAGAGAATGCATTTTTAAAAGAAGAAATTCAAAAGATACTAGATAATAGAATAATATCACTATCTGATAGTTCTTGGTCAGCCCTGGTAGTAATAGTTAGAAAGAAAAATAGAAAGTTCTGGCTATGTGTAGATTACAGAAAACTTAATGAAGTCACTAAGAAAGACCAATACCCCTTGCCATGAATTGATAAACTTCTAGATTCCTTCAAGAATACTAAATACTTTACTACTATAGATCTCGCAAGTAGATTCTGGCAAGTAGAAATGCACCCAAGAGACTGAGAGAAAATAGTATTTATCACTAATGAAGAACTCTTTCATTTTAATATCATGTCCTTCAGACTTACCAATGCTCCAGCCATCTTTTAAAGACTTATGAATAAAATATTTAAAAAATATATTAGAAAATTCATAGTCATATACTTAGATGATGTGACCATCTATTCAGAAACTTGAGAAGAATATGTAGATCATATACAAAAAGCCTTAGAAAAACTTCATCAAACAAATCTCAAACTCCAATCAGACAAATGCACTTTTGACAAAAACCAATTATCTTTTCTAGAATACATCATAAGAAAAGATGGAATTTATCCTGATCCAGCCAAGATAGAAAAAGTGCAAGAATTTCCTGTGCCTACCAATATCATATCATTAAGAGAATTCATTAGACTAGCCTCATATTATAGAAGATTCATAAAAGATTTTGCTAAAATAGT
>CAJVPS010000977.1:0-18290 GCA_910591765.1 Ambispora leptoticha | reverse complement strand
AATCCAATTTATTTTTGCTTTGGATTGACTTGATCTGGATTGATCTTAATCCACTACCCTGCTTTAGTGTTCCCCCATTGTGGGTGAAATAATATCATGCATTTTAACTTTATTATAATGCAACTATTAATAATAAACATCCATGTTAAGAAACAAATGCACCGAAATAACTGGCATTATTATATTTAAATAGGCATAAAATTAAAATGCTACTATTTTTTCGGGTGACCACATGTCGTCCTCTACTTCAAATAATAAATTAAATTAAATTAGAAAAGAATAAATTGCTATGCTAGAATCTTAAAATTCAAAGTATTGCTTTTTTTTGCATTTCTGCGAGTTTGGCCTATGAATTTTTGAAAAAGAATTTAATATAATAATTATACAAGAGAAGTGAATACGTGGAATTAATTAATACCTTCACGACATCGCCTCCAAAAACCATACAAACGGTCTGCCATATGCCTAACCCAATTCTAGGCGTTACCCCACGGTAAAATCCTTTTATTCCATTATGTTGATAAATGTATTTGGCGCAAGTAACAATCGTCATGTTCTCGGGTCGACCAGGAGTTTTCACTTGTGATTGCATTTCTACACGTATAACTTCAATTGGCTATTTTTCACGTAAATGATTAAATTCAACATCCATGTACTTGAGATAATAACCATGATAATAAAAAAAAATACCTGATTCCAACAAGACAATGCACCACCGATAGCACTCGAAAAAATCTTTTGCAATGGCGACAAAGGTTTTGAAAAATCCTGAACTTCACCATCTCGCATTCGCCTAATCAGCGTCTCACTAAGTCTCGTTAATCCAAAGCGACTAGCCCAATTCGTACATTGTCTCAGGGCAACTGCGTTTACTCCCTTATTTATACCACGAATACCTTCCTTTTTAAGTATATCACTGGCTATCTTGATTGTCGATACGTGTTGACCAGCGGGAGCTTTGTGCCGCGTTACTTCTACTGTTTTCATGAATGTACAAAAACCCATTGTAGTGTACGCTTGTGCTAATCCACCGCCCATACCACCGAGAATACCGCACTACTAGATGGAAATATAAAATCAATATTGATATTTTGGAAAACGCATATATCAGAATCTTTTGATTTATATTATGTGACAATTGTAAAAACTGGAGAAAAAGAAATTTTGGTATTTTACACAACCAAGAAAGGGGATGCACCGGCTACACGCGCATAATATTCAATTTCGCTCGCAGTAAAAATCAGCACTGCACCCTGATAATTCATAAAAAATGAATCAATAAATCAATTCAAAAAAATATCGAATTCTTTATGATTGAGCGAGATAACACGCATACTTTCGTACTAGCTTCTATCCACGCCCACGGAATTAACCCCTGATAAAAGCCAAATATGCCTCCACGTTTATAAGTTTTCTTTACCGCGGTCAATATCCCGTCATTCCTATTTGCAGCAAGATGAGTTTTTGTGACCTCAAAAGGCTGTCCAAGCGTGGAGACTTCAAACATGTTCAATGCTAAATATTTAATGTTCACAAGAAAAAATTTAACATAACGCGCGTCATTCAAGAAATGAAAGTGGATGAAGAAAGTAGTAAGTAAAGTGACTTCTATTGAATTTAAAACTATAAAATTAGAACTAACAGTTACATTTTAACTATCTCTTTTAAGGAAAATGATAATAATTATGACGAAAAGTAACGCCACAAATGGCACTAAATAGCAAATAGCTAATTATATTCTCTCTGTGAAATAAGAAGCTCTTACCGGCACCTACACCAAGATTTTGCCAACTTATAGGCTTTTTTTTAGGTTTGCCGTCTTCTTGAGCAACGATTTCTCCGACGTCAAGGGGAGCCATGGTTTTCGTAAATATCGATGAGAATGTAATTGACGTTGTTACATCGCGTTTTATCAGCATATAAAAGATTTTCGACTTGTGATAATCATTGGATGCAATATATAAATATAGAATAAAATTCATGTGCTTGCTTTGATTGCATGCAAAATTTTGTGGCTTAAGTTATTTGGTCATGTGACTTTATAATAAATGTGATTCACAGGTCCCCGCACCATACTATTACGCGCGTTATACGATAGTTATGGCGCTTATTTATATTGCTTATCCAAAACAAATTTTTTAAATGGCGCGTTTCTCAAATATATGGGGGGGGGGTTGGGTAATAAGGTATCTCTATCACAAAGAGAATTTGAATTCTTTTTGTATATGACACTGTCCTGTCTTCTTCGCTCTCTAAGAAATGTGCTCCTTCGGGAATGCCTCACTCCTCTTCGGAAGAGTATTTTGGGAGTGCCGTCTGTGAAAAATTTTTCTATGAAAGATTTATTGCCTTCGGCTTTAGCTTCGGCTTTAGCTTCGGCTTTGGAGTATCATAAGTCTTTCTGTAACAAGAAATCTTTTATCGCAGGGGGATAAAAAAAATTACTACAGGGCAGTGTTTAATGGAATTGTGGATTGGTAAGTTGGTAAGTATAACACAATTTTGTGCTTTCAAATATGTTGGCTTCGGCCAACATTACCCCGCCCGAAATTAATTAAGCGATAAATTATCATTAAAGAAATTAAGTTATAATTCAGAAATTGAAACTATTTTGCCAAATTGAAATTTTATTTGAGATATTTAAGATATTTATCAACTTAAAGATTATTTAATTTATAAAAATATAAATGCAAACATCCTAACGCTTAAAAACGTGATCCAGATATTTTGAATAGTCATATCCATCGTCCTTTGATGGCATCCATTCTTTTAAATAACTGACTACATTAGCAGGTACCATCGATCTTTTTAGATCAAGTTCTGTGACGTATGGTTTATCACCGGCTACCGCTTTGAATGATTGCCGTAGTTGTTCCGGCGTTGTCTTGTCTTCGGTCACGTTTACCATGTATAGGATAAACTATTTTATTTAAAAAATAATTAATGTTCTATATTTAATTATGTATTGAGAATAAACATTGAAATACCTGTTCAAATGATGCCTCTTCACTGCCTTGTGATAATTGTTTAAATGCAGCTTCTAATTCTTCGTCCTATTATCACGTGAACAATGCTATTTTAATATATACTTAATTTGCAAATCAGAAAAAAATAATATACGCACTCGATAAAAAATGCCCAAGCTAGCTAATGCGGCACTGAATTCAAACAAATTAAGAGTATTCGAGGAATCTTTGTCGAAATGCCGAAAAGTACTTTCAAATTCTTCAAGTTGTCCGGGAGTCAAATTTGTCATATTTCTTGAAACAATCTATCCAAGGTCATGATTAATATGAGAATTTATTTTCAAGTGAACAAGAAAAAAAAAAGAAATCTCGTTATTACTTGATTCTCAATAAATGAGGTTTTCTTGGTGACAGCTTGTTGCACTAATCCCAACTCAAAATGTAAATCATCGACCGAGAATACTGTGTAATCATTTTCTTCAATATTTGCTTCTCGACATTGCGCGTCTAATTCTTGGATATGTTTCAGTGATTGTTCTAGCGGTTTTAATTTTGCTGATAGACTCTTTACTGTTTGTAATTGTGCCTATTTATTATATTGAAGGTAAATCAATTATTTTTATTTTCGTTTAAAATGTAATTAATAAATCTCACTTACATCTAGTTCTCCATCTAAATTTGCAAGTCCGTAAGATATCGAGTCCAAACTTTTAATGAAATTGTTTGCAGAGTTGGCAAAAGATTTTCTTAGATTCTCTTTTATACTAGGGAATGATTAAAATTCGATATATTATTTATTACAAGATAATAATGATCGGAGCAGAGATGACTCGATTTTTCGATATAACAAACGCACTCTTTGATTTTATCATTAATTGATTTATATCTTCGTCCTTCAGCATCCAACAATTCTTGCCACACTTTATCCAAGTCTGCCAATGTTAGACCCGCAGGTGGCTGATATGGCTGTAATCCATAAGTTTTAAGTTTGGTTTGTACATTCCCTAGTAAAGCATCCAAATCACGTTTAGCAGCCACCCAAGATCGTTTTTCACTGCTTTTGTATTTTATAAATTCTGCGTATTGTCTTTTCGCATCAGCATATGTTCCATCAAAGCGTGCATTACTCCATATTGCTTTTTTATCTCTTACATTTTGCATTAACTAAAAATTTATCATATTTGTTAGCAATTTATTTAGGAATATTGAATCATGATATTAATATCTACTACCTGTTTGACTTGTCTTTCATAATCATGTTTCATGTCCCATACTGATTGCATCACCTCAGCAAATTTAGCCACTCTTCTACCAGCAGTTTCTACTTTATCTATTTATACGATAATAACAAGAACGATATAAGTGAACGAGTATTATTTAATTCAGAAATCAGCTAAATAACTCACCTAATTCGGAAAATGCATGAAAATATTGCGCTACATATGTCATAATTGATCGTTCATCTGGTTTGGAAACATCACAAACATCTTCAACATCCAAAAGTTTCTAAGGTTTTTTTATTTAGAAATTTTTAATCATGGCAATCATCTATCATATAGTAATAAGATTCAAAGTCAAATATCGTCAAGTTCTTACGGGAATATCCAAATATTTTTGAGCTACATCAAATGCCAAAGCTGTATTTCGATGTCGATCTGTCTATCGATAAAAACGCGTGTCAATAACTGATAATTATTATTTTTTTATGTTAATGAGATAAAATCATTCACACCTTATCCAACGCATGATAATCAAGTAAATCAGGACGATGACGATGAATTAATGCACAACTTTAGAGAAAAAAAGAACTCCAATGAATTTATGTGCCTCCTCATTTTGTAAAGCATTCACGCACTTACAACGCCAGTCCATCAGACCAACTAATTAAGAAAACGCTGTTAGTCGATGCTACAATTCTTTTTTCTTCAACTAAAAAAACTCATCGGTCCATAATTTACCTATAAGTGAAATCGACTACATTTACTTCAGAATAAGGCGCGGTTTTTCGCTGACACCATAGCAAAAGACCTTCTTTAGCTGTAAGACCCTCTTCACTACATTAACACAATCCATATGCATCAAAAATTATTAAATCTGGGCGAATTAGAGATTATAATTATGTTACCATAATTTACCTTATATCAGCAATGGTAAATCTCAAAATAATAGTCCATATCATACCAAGAATAAGTTTTAGGTTTATGTCAACAATATCTTGAATTTTTAGTCAAAGGTCTGTTAACGCGAATTATTAGATATTAAAAAAAAAAAACAGAAATATAATGAACAAGCTTACCTTCAGCCCCGATATTCGTTAGTGATACACCTCGACGCTTTATAAATTCCAACGCCATATTCACGTTCTCCACTTTCTGAATACGCATTCTTGGCTTTTTATTATATTTTCCAAAAGAAGTATCGCCAATGATTTCCTATTATTTTTACATATCGTAAATTGAGATTAAGACAAGCAAGATCGAGGAGCAACGAAAGAAAACGGAATCGTCATAGAGGTTCACCAGCAATTGTATAAGTCGAACACCATCGGAAAAATCCTCATTCAAATCTCTTATGGGCTCTATATTCTTCAGTGCTAGTTTACTGTTCACCCTAAGAAATTCGATTGTTTTATAACGTTAATTTCTTAAATTCACCTCAAAAACTATGCGCAATTTATTTTTCGCCAATTACTTCATATCTTATTAAAGTTCATCAAGGGATCAAGGATACTTTGATTTTATCTTTTATTTGTTATCCTTCGAAAATCAGATTATACAAAAATCTCATCTCAATTATCTTTACTATCATAGCAGATCTAACAAGATCGAAAATAGATAAGTATTTATTATGCTTCGCACCATTTTCTAAAGGTTTTCTCTTGAATTATCTCCCATGACTTATCCGCGATTTTAGCTGCATAACAACATATCATAAATGCAACGAAATAAAAAGAGAGAATAAGCAAGCAAAGAGAAGAAAAGAAAAAGCTGGTAAATACCGGTATCCTCCACAACCATTTGTGAAGCGGGAGTTGGTTTGAACGGCTGAGACATGGTTTTGATTGAATAGATGATTCCGATGGATGATGAAATTTTATCGTCAAATTTTTAAAAATTATCATCACGTGTTACACGAAATTTCATTTACCATTTACCAGAATACCGGTCAAAATCCAGAATACTGATCAAAAATAAGCAATTTGTTTGTTCAATACATACGCGAAACTTTTTTTACAGCTACAAACTAAATGGCAAACGTAGTAAACAATCACCGTTTATTATCACCAAAACAGGATGATTTCACATGGAGTGGAAAAGATCGCTCCCAGTCTACTGAAAGCAAGGTTAGATTCCAAGTTTTTTGTCTGTTTGCGCCATTTTTTTTTTAATGATGAAAGTATTGTTCTATAGGCTGGTCGATTTTGGGACCTGATCGATGAGAGTAAACAACCTTGGCCGTATACTCAACCCGTCATCAATTCGATAAGATATCGACAGAAGGAAATGGAAGGCGAGCTATTCATTCACTTGCTATTAAAATTTGCCGGAGTTGATCGTACGTTATGTGTAGTAGTAGCTTGCGTTGTATGTTGTCTCTGTCTGGACATCAATTGACATGAACATACATTCTTCGGATACTTTAGCAACTTTATATCCTCCAGCGGAAAGACCAGCTTTAAAGGAATTATCCGACGCTATATATAGTAGTAAAAATATAAATGAATTGCAGGCTCATTGTTTGGTAATCTTTTGACTTTAGTTAGATGAGTAGAAGAGAGGATGACCATAAGCTAATTTTATTCTCTAATAATCAATAGATGTATTACATACTAAGGGATTGGAATGGGAGTCCTCATCAAAAATATGTTGTTAGATATCTGATCCCTTATGGGTGGATTTCATTAATGGATGGTTTTTGGTCGTTGGATCAATGGAATTTTGAGGTATTTCTTATCGGCGAAGGTTATCTTAATGGTCGATGCGTAGATGATTCATAATCTGACTTTTTTCTTCGATTATATGCCAGGAAGCGATTCGTTTTCTAGGTGAACCAGAGGTTAAAAAAGTCGATTATAATCGTAAAGTCATTCAAACTCTGTTCAACCATTCAGGACCTCGTGAAGCAATGATGTATGTTGATATCACAAAGCCGGATTTATCGTCAAAGAAAGAGGATGCGGAACTTTTACTTGATTTATTAATGCGATGCGATTTAATAGAGACATTATTTTACTTGGTAAATGATTAGATGTCGAGCAATAGAGTTGGGACAAAATTCTAATCTTTACTCGTGGTATTTTATAGCGAAACCTACCTGAAGAATTTGATAAGGGCTCATTATTTCGAAAGTTATTAGACTATTGCTTTAACGAAGGTAAATCTCACATCGAGACTATTAATCTTGAGAGTATTTACTAATTAATTTATACCATCAATAACTTATAGTACCACGTGCTGACAAATTAAATAAGTTATTATCTTTTCCATTAAATAAAGAGGAAGAGTCTGTCTTGGAAGATTATTGTTTAAAGAGCGATAATCCAGTTTGCTTGGAATTCTATGTGATGTACGCTGTTCATCATGATCGTAAAATTGAAGCCATTAGATTGTATGATCGAGTGAAAAGTCAATTGAAAAGTGCACGTGCAAAAGCATCATCTTTCCTTAAGAGAGGCAAGATCATTGAGAATATACGGAAAAATTTATCACCTATAGAAAAACAATTATTATTGTCACAGGATTCTGATTCAGAAGATATTATAAAAGGTTAGGATTCAACTTATCGGTCAATTATAGGCATTTATGTTTGCTAAGTTCACCTTTTTTATGCACTTGAATGAACAGTGGATAATCACCGGGAATTAAAAAAAGAGAGGAAACAGAATAATCGAACAATTTCACCACCAGGTGTCCTATCCCCATTAACAACTCTGGCCAATGAGAATGTATTCACAACTCCTGTACATACAAGCGCACGCGCTCAAATGACGACACCATTACCCAATAAGAGTCCTTTCTCACCTGCTTCAAATGCTCCTTCTTCCCCTTCAACAGTCAAGTCTTCAATTAAAAACTCAACAAGTCGAGGTGAACCATATTCAACTAGACGAATAACAAGATCAATGACAAGAAAACAACCAACACCCTTTCATCGAGGACAATCAAACTAGTTTTACTTGTATATGTATCAATAAAAAACAGCTTTGTTGGCAAACATTGATTTTAATTTGGTTAAGTTTAATTTGTAACAACCTCGAAAGATCGCTTCGGATAACAATATTATCGCCCGGTTCAGATTATATAGTAAAACATATAAAAAATGGAAAGTTTCAAGTTATATAGATATTCATGTTTTTTCTAGTAATTATTCTTAAATTTTAAAGCTCATGAGTTATATTTTTAGACAAATGATTGGACAACTTAAGGTGCAAAGACCATTATAAAGGAAAAATTTTTTTCCCACGATTTTTATATGAAAATTTTTTTCCCACGCTTTACATATAAAAAACAAGAATTCCCGATATAGAAGACCATAAAATCCACTAAAATTTACTTCGTTGCTTTCATTCATGAGTCACGAATTTCTGCTATTCGAATTTATACTACTATCGTCTATTACCTTCACCGCGTAATTTTGCTCGGAAATGATAATTAAAAAGATTCTGATTGCACGCGTGCATTAAAAAGATACATATTATAATATTTAACAAAAATTTTACTTTAGCTTTCAATTTTAAATGCCAACAATCACAATAGCAGCAACGACAATGATGGCAACAGCAAATCGTAAACAACAATCGTAACACAGCAATCGCAACAACAACGATATCAGCAGCAATCGTAGCAAGTTCAAATTGTAGTCGAATTAAGAAGTTATTATAAATATCAGTTATCGCAATCACAATCACGACTGCAACAACAGAGAACATAACAACCATAACACAACAACAACAACAACAAACGACCACCACAACAACAAACGACGACAACAGCAACAGCAATCGGAACAAATGCAGAAAAAAAGCAAAAATTCTATAATTCGATCTATTAAAATTAAACTTTATGGGTCTAACTACCATATTCATAATCTTATATACAAAGATCTTTGCAACCTGAATTCCCGTCATACGACATTTGCAGGACTTTGGAAAGTTCGCGTAAATTCTATCGAAACCATCATTCAAGAGACGCAATAATTTTGTGCCATCCATCTCTTTTTATTATTATTCTAGAAATTTCGACGAATAATATTTCAAACAGTAAGGAGGAAATTAGCGATTTCGTTGAAATATTTCTTATAAATATTTCTAAATTAATCAACAACAATCCAAATAATTTCGAAAATTCTAAAAATTCTAAATCAACAACATTTCCTTCAACAATCAGTTTGAGATATTATCATAATTATTATTATTATTATTATGATTTATTTAATAATTAATTAGTTTGTTATGTTTACAAAAATCATCAAGTGAAAATAATTTGTTATTAGATAGAGCACATCGATTAGTTTATTTCAATTGTAGTTTCCGGAATACGCACCAACTTTGATACAATTTTAGCATTTGTTCTACGAAAGAACTAGATCAGAAAAAATAATAGTATTAGGATTGAAAAATAAATAATAAATATAGTCAAAATAAATAAAACAATCCTACCGAAGAAATTCCACCAATGGTTCCCTCGTGATACAAAGGTTTCTCGTCCCATAAATCCGTATGTTTTACGATCTTTTCATCGGCATCCAATTCCAATCGGATAAAACTATTATGTATAATTTCCTTTTTGATTAATGCAACAAGGTATCGTTGAGTGAGATCGATTTCAATTATGTTTTCATCATTTTTCACAATTTTGTAATTCTTAGGGGTGGATTCTGAGAATATTTTGGTTATTCCGTAAAATTGGGCTTTGATGTTTGCTAGTCCAGGTGCAATCATGAATGGATCCTCAAATCTATACGTGAACACGCATGGATATATATATATGTATATATATATATATGTTAATATAGTAGAAGAGTATAATGTCGATACCAAAAGATTATATCACACTTACAATGCGTCCTCAGTATAGAAACTAAATTTTTTTTTGGTTGGTTTACACGAGTACAAATCAATAATATAACTAACCAAAAGACTTCGCGTGGGCGAAAGTGGTCTTACATTTTCGGCGAGCGGGTGGTCAACAACAGTTGTATTTGTATTTGTTGATGTTGCTGTGGTAGCAATAGACATGGTTGTTTTATAGTTACAAGTGGTTATTATTAAAAATAATGTTGTATTTATTACCTTCTTAATAATAATAATAATAATAATAATAATAATAATAATATATTTAACTACAGAATTACGGTGGCGTTAAATATCAATTGTACGAAAAGAATCCCCTTATATTTCATTTTGTTGCCGAGATTTCATCTTCTGTGACATTTTTTATTTGTCGGCGCGTTACGTCATTTTAATTGATGTTCACGTAACTTACCACATCGATATAAATCATAGTACATATATATTTGTATATCGATATTTTTTTAAATAAACTATGTATGGGTAATAGTGATTTAGGCAAGAATAATTGCTTTCAACGCTGCCACAACATCACCCTGATTTTCGCGTAGAATTCGATCGGCAACTTGTTGTGTCACTTGCATTTCAGAAATCTATTTATCAAAAAAATATATATAAATATAAAAATATCAAAAAGAAATACAAGAGCAAATAAAACTTACAATTAACTCGATATCCTCTTTTGAGACTGAGACCTTTTCAAGTTCTTGTTGCCTAATTGTTATGATTGTTATTGATGTTGGGAAAGTTATTCAACTGAACTGATTACTTTTTTTTTTTAAATCAAAATCTTACTTTTGTAGTTTTTGCGCTTTTTGTTTCTGACTTTCTTCTTTCACAAATGTCAATGCCTGAAAAAATTTGAGAATCGATCAATTCGATAATAATTACCAATAAATAAAGAATTCATTTTTCAAGAAAATGACCTGATCTAATTTCGTTTCATCAATACTTTCAGCCTTCTCGGCATGATATCCTTCCACGTCTTGCATATCTTTTTTTGCTTTCCCTTTGAATCCTTTTTGCTGTTCTTCAGACTGTTGTTCTTCGTCTACGCCACCACCACCACTTTGTGAAGTGGTGCCTGCGTCTGTGGAGGGTGCCACGTTACCGCTTGACTGTGCTCGTGAAGTCGAGGATTTTTTAGTGAACGTAGATTGATTTGGTTTTGTTTCTGCATTATGGTGATGATTCTCAGTTTTGGCTACAGGCGAGGATGTGTTATTATCGGTGGTGGTGTCTTTTGTGGCGGTCATTGCATTATTGTTAGCTGTGGAAGACGCAGATCTTGTTGTATTTGACTTTTTCTTCTTTGTCATTTTTATGAAATTTAAGGTATTTAAAAGTGAACGGAACGATCTTCAATTTATTTATTGAATAATGAATTTTTATTATCTCCGTCTCATTGGCTAAAAAATGTCATATATAAACTTGCCCCAGATTTTCTACTTTCATTTCATTCATTCACAGTTCTTTTAGCACCCAAAACTTGGTCTTTTATACTTCCTTAACCTACGGCGAATATTAAAATGTCAGCAGCAGCAACTACTACAGTTTCTACACGTCTTCAAGGTTTTTGGAACCATCCGGCCGGTAAATTGGCTAAAAATTTTCATCTTTTTCATTTCTTCGTACCTTTTCGGCATTTTCATGTAGACATTATTCGCTGGTCTCACACATTAAAATGTTTTGTTTGGTCAACAATTAAAGGACCGAAAACTATACATTTTTGGGCTCCTTTAATGAAATGGGTAATTATTCTAAATATTTAAAAAATGAAAATTGGAATTGAGCCTGTATGCAAAAATGTTGATGATGATGAGTATAGGGATTAGTGATAGCGGGGTTAGGTGACTTGAAACGTCCAGCAGAAAAATTATCAGTGCCACAACAAGTTGGTAAGTCTCGATCTCATCAATGTTAATAAGATTTATCTCTAAATTACCTCAATTGATTAATTAATTATGTTCGGTTCTCCTCATTCAAAAGCTCTAACAGCAACAGGATTAATCTGGGCCAGATGGTCAACACAGATCATCCCTGTGAACTATCCACTTTTAGCGGTGAACGCTTTTGTCGCTGGTACCGGTATCGTGCAGTTATACAGGATATGGGAGTAAGGATTAAATTTTTGGCGGTTTTTTTTTTTTGATTAAATACTCATGAAAAATTCTGCTCTCTTAATTAGCTATCGTAAAAATATACCAAATTTAATTAAGAATGATGAAAAACTTGCTGTTGTAGCTGCTGTTGCTGCTTCTTCATCTCCTCCTTCCTCTTCATCGTCCACATAATAAATAAAATTGATGAAGAGTTGTATAATTAATGATTGCTAAGAATAGAATTACAAATTGCTTTTATTTATTCTTTCTAATATTAAAATAATTATCCTAAGGAAATCTCCCAAAATTCCATCTAAAAAATCTAGATTCACTATTTACACTATTTTTACCCTTAAAGCTGTTGTTGTTGTTGCTCTTTTCGGTAAGAACAACTTTCTCTACAATTTGATCGAAAGTCTCCGATGAACTCTCTGGATTCGACAAATATCTTTTAACAAAGCCAAACTTCCACATATGATTTTGAGAGACACCTTTTTCCTCTAAAGCACGTGCAAGTAAGGCACCAGTATTAAAATCGCCATCAGTCGCTCTTAGATGTTCAATTAATTTATGCGTCAGTTCATCATCGACATCGGCGTCCGATGTAATCCATTCTAATACGCGTGACGAGTATCGATTGTAGCCGTGTTCTTGTCCTAATAGTTGGTCAAGAAGTAAATATCGTGATTCATATATCTTATAAGATGGCATTGGGGAATGAGTGGAGAGACCAGAGAAAATCCATGACGATCGTACTTTAACATAATCAACATCAAATGACACTAGATTATTTGACTCGTCATCTTTAAGAGATTCTAAATTGATTTTGCATATCAGATCATTATCACCTATATAAGATGTTGATGAAATGAGCGATGCACAACCTCCTTCCACATGATACTCTTTTGATACAGCTTCAATATAATCACTATGAAACTTGATATTTGCATAGAGAGTAAGCGCCTGAGCTGCGGGTGAATCTGCTCCTAAAGGTCCAAGATTACGTGCGTTTAATTCGGTTATTATCGGATCTTCAATATCATTGTTATTGTTATTACTAATATTATTTTTATGTAAAGATTTAGCGACACCAATCCACTCTCCAAATAGAATCTTTACTTGTCTCAAATTATGACGATCACAGATAAGTCGAGATTCTTTTCCCTTCCCGTCTTCTCCATCCTCAATAACAGGCCTAAATGTGTAAACACCGGTCTTGGGACAATACTCTACACAATCGAGCGCCAATGAAAGCGAAGCTGTCGGTTTTGGTCCAACGCGAACTAATATTTGTGAATTATGCGTGATCATGTGTTCCATTAATGCATGTTCGAAAATCGAGTACCATTCTCGATTGACCCGTCGTAGTATATAGATTTCTTTAATGCTAAGATTCGCGAGAATATGTTGAATAATGTCGACTGGAATATGTGGTGGTGAGGAAGTCATATTTTCAAAATTGTTAATAACAGTATTGATTTTTATCAAAGGAAAAAAAACCTAGCTTATTTATATGACAATAAAGCCAATAACTGAATGTAACGTTTAGAAATTAAAAAATTGTAACCTCATTTTGCGAATCCCACGTTTTCGATAGCTAAATTTACACGAAGTGGTAATAAACAGGAATATGTAACACGTATAATATTTTATTTATTTATTTATTTACAGCTGCAAAGGTAGTGATTATAAAGAGGTTTTAATAAAAGATGTGACTACATAGGGAGGTGACTATATTGAGCGTGCGACTGTTATTGTATAGACTGTGGAATTATTCAAGAAAAAATCAATGATAAAAGTTTTTCGTCAACTTTTTCTTCTTGCTCATTGTTAATGTAACGAGAGAAGAAACTAAATGTCACAGAAACTATCACAATCCAGAAGAATACAATACAAGTTAACATAAATGTCACCATTAACGTGCCCAAAAGTATTGAACCTACGAAAGATTCATCATCAATTTTTTTTCTCATGAATCAACCGAGCATTAATTTCCAAAATACTCACCGGCTATGAGAAAACTAACGACGCAAACAAACAACGCGATAGTATACGCGATGCCAAACGTTAATGTCGTCATGCATAACGTAAATATTGAGAATGTTATGAGTGGGATTGATGATAGTGCAAGAAATATGGTTAAAAAGATCTGGACCGATGAAAATAATATGGCGTAATTCAGATTATTTGGTTGGAAAATTAAATAACGATAATGGATTTATTTCTATCGGAATCAACTTTTTACCGAAATTAATGGATTCTTTGCATAATAATCTTTGTAAAGAGAGACAAATAGAAGGGTCCTAGCATAATTTTTTCGATATACTGCACGTATTAATTAGAGAAACAAGAAAATCCACTTTCACAAAGATTTACAATTAACCGACCTATCTATGATAAACTGAAATCTTGCATCTAGATTGTCTGGTTCTTTCCTTTCGAGTAGTTGCTGAATTTGTCCGTCTTGAGTTGTCATGTTCGCCAAAGAAATTAAATTACAATTTCCAGATCCATCATTTTATATGACTTAGTTTAAGGTGACGTACTCAATTAGATGTTACTCAGGCGAAATGACTTCCTGCATGATGCCTATGATGATAAGCAAAATGTTCTGCCTATCATTGCCAAGAAAAGATTCTAATCATTACAATATATATTTATTAATCGTTTTGATTGATGATTTATCGTTGGAGAACAATTTAACAATGACGTTCGCGAAGTGCAATTTATTGAAAAGCCAGAAAAGAAATTCGCTTGTTAAATTACGAGGAATGAATGCTCTACATAAAGCATATGATTAAATGAAAATATTTACTAGTATCCTATGCTTGTATTCGGTGACATTTCCTGAATGAGTAGATTCCCAGTTTCGAAGAATTCCTTCCTATGCATAATAATATCAGCATCTCTATAAAAGATAGTGATATGCTCTTTGTACATTTTCTGGTTCTTCCAAAATTCTCTAATTTAAATACGGAGAGTTTGATCGTTTTGACCAAATGACCCCATACAATTAGCAATAAAAATGTTGTGAATTTGGGGTTTTCCCGTTAGGCGTAATTTCGGGATTTACAATTACATCTGACAGACTCTCTTATTGGTGCTATTGTGTTTTAAGGAAACGATAATTAAACGTACATATCATTAGAATCGTACATTTTAAGACAAACATTACATTACATACAAACTCCAAATTTACGGTAAGACAAAAGTATATTATCTAATTTGAATTGGTTTGGTTTTAAACTTAAGGAGATTTGAAAATTTAATATTGATATTCCTAAAGTTCGACTGTGACATAAGTCACGTGATTTAAAGAGTAACCAATCAAATAATATGAAATTTATTATAATCTCAACTCCGGCTCAATTTGATTGGTTAACCCTTAAAATCACATGATTTATGTTATAGCTTGACTAATCATTAGATTTTTTAAGAGATAAATCAATAAAATTATAAAATATAAAATATAATATATATAATTTATATTAAATAAAAATTTATAAATTTTCAAAGTTTTTATTCTTGTATAAATAATAATTAATATAGTTAGATCTTTTTATAGTTATTATACTTGAAAAAATAAAATTAAATGATTAAAAAATAATATAACTATAAAAAATTTTTTTAATTATAATTAATTAATAACTAAAAAAAAAATTCAAAAAAATAACTATTATTATAATATAAACTTTTAATAAAATATTAGTTAACTTTATATTATTGATCATTTCATATCACAATATGATTAAATGAATAATTACTTATATCTTATTGAATATTAGTTTTAAAGAATATTATTTATAGATATTTTTAGAAGATTTTGTAAATATAATGATTATAACAAAATTATCATAGTAAAGTTAGTAAAACTATCATAGCAAAACTAATAATATTATTATAATAAAATCAATATTATGATACTAACTAAAGTAATATTTAGATTATAGCAAAACTAATATAAGTATCATAATAAAAGTATCATTTATATAATCTCTAAAATATATAAAAATAATATATCTTAGCTAATAAAAATAAATAGTTAGTTTAGTTAATTAATAATTTATTAATTAGTAGATTAGTTTAGTTTAAGTTCTATAAGTTTAATTCTTAATTTATATTTAAATAGATTATAGTTAAAGAGAATTCTAAGAAATATCTCTTGTAAAATAGATCTTGATTAAGATCTATTATTTCATCTTATTAATAAACTGATTATTATATTTATCTTGAAATTATACTTTGAAATTAAATTATATTCTAGTTAATTATACTAAAAATATTATTATTATCTATCTTTAGATAAATCTTAACAAATCTTAATATAATAATATTTATATTCTTATTAATATATTTTTAAAAACTCTTTTAATATTATTGTAAAGTATATAATTACTTTTATTATATGCTTTTGATATATTAGAATTAATACTTATAACTATTCATATAAAAAAGATAATAACTTTTAATACTCTCTCTATAAAAAATAATTTCAAAATAATTATCAATTTAATTTAGATTGAGATAAAGAATTCTCTATAAATTAATTTGAAAAATTAGTAGAAGATTAAGATAATTGAAAAAATAATATTATAATATATTAAAATAGATTCAACTAAAAAATCAAAATAGAAAGAAAAAGATTTTTTACTTAATTATTTACTAAATTACATCTTGAAGTTTATACTAACTTTGATTAATAAATAATCTGAAAAAAATTTTACTATTTTTATCAAAAAGTAAAATTCAGATCAAGATAAGAAAAGAATTTGTAATCTTAATTAAAAATAAAACTGATCTATTAACAGAATAAGTATAAACTTATCTTTATCAATTACAATAAGAGATATTTGAGTTCAAGGATAAAAAAGCAAATATTTAATAGAATAAAAATAAAAAAAGTAATAAAATCTACTTATAAAAGTATCTAATCCAAGTTAATCAAAATTAAATAAAGAATTACTAGATATCTTACAACAGTTTGAAAAATCTAATCCAGATATTCTTAAATAAATATTAATATAATTATTACTTAATAAATATTTAAAAATATAGCTAATTATTCAAAATATATCTGTTACTTTAATATTTGTTTCATCAATATTACTTGAAAAAGAAGAAAAAATAAAGAAAAATAAGAAAAATAAAATATCATCTTCATCAACTACTGATTATAAATTTGAAACTTGATGAATAGAATTAGAACACTTACTATAACTCTAGAAAAATCAAAGAAAGCTAATTATATTAAAATTATAAAATTTTATAATAATATTCAAGATCTAATTAGTTGATTTCAAGACTTTAAAAATACTTGTATTACTAATAATATTAGTAATAAAAGAAAAATTCAAATAGTAAAAGCTTATCTGAAAGATTTAGCTATTATATAATTTACTAATAAAAGACTATATTATCCATAATAATCAGAAAGCTAGATATATACTAAAGATACTAATTAACAAGCTAAAGAAGTTTTATTTATATATTAATTTAAAAGATATTTCAGAAATCATAACCAGCTCTATAAATGGTAATAATAATTAAAATAAAAAAGATAATTATCTAATAAAAGTATAAAATAATATATTATAGCTATTAGAAAACTAATTAGAAAAGTAAATCTGACCAATACTTATTCAGATCACTTATGTATATCTTACTTTATAAATAGGCTCAGATCAAAAATTAAATTTTTTGTAAATTCAACTTATCTTGTAATATTAAAAGAAATAATTAATATAATAATAGCTTATCTTTCTTGCTGATATCACTTATAAATACTGAAATTAACAAATTAATAAAACAAAATTAAAAGTATCACTTCAAAACTAGAAAAATTAGCAATTTCTAGTTAGTCTAATAATTATTCTAATCATAGAAATAATTCTATTAGATATAATAATTATGAAAGAATTAGTTATATTACAATAAATACAGAAACAGAAGAAATAATAATTATAATAATAATAATAATAACTTTAATAATAATAATAATTTCAATAATAATTTTAATAATAATAACTTTAATAATAATAACTCAAGAAATTTTATTATTTACTATAAGATTATTTTATTAATAGTTGTAAATAAGATAAAATATGATATGAATAAGTTTTAATTTTATAACTTATGATTATTTTTATTATTTAA
>CAJVPS010000976.1:0-18295 GCA_910591765.1 Ambispora leptoticha | reverse complement strand
TTTATTATTAAAAAATAAGTAAATAAATTTTTTTATAAATATGAATAAATTTCTGAATCTTTATGTCGCCAACTGTATATCATAAAATAATGATATTTAATGATATATATCATAAAACAATGATATTTAATAATATACATTGTAAAATAAGAATATTTAATGATATACATCATAAAATAATGATATTTAATGATATACTTCATTAAATAATGATATTTAATAATATACTTCATTAAATAATATATATCGATGACTCTGATATATATCAATATATATCAAATATCTATTTCAATATATATCGATGACTCTAATATATATCAATATATAATTAATAATAAAAATTGATACAAATCATCCCAAAAAATTTCCTGATAGCTGCTTTTTGCTTATCTAAAGCTCAGTTATTTGGTATTGGAGTAAGTAAAAAGTAGGAAGAAGAAGAAAGAGAAGAAGAAAAAAGAGAAATGAGTTCATTTTTGGTAGCTATAAAAAATCATAGTCTACAATTAGCAATATGATAATTACAATTTAATGATTGGTGAAAGCTTTAATGGAGTCTATTATTATTATATTATATCAGATTCTATTCTAGCTATTTCAGATCTGCTCTAGCTATTTCAGATCTGGTCTAACTATACCAGAATCCATTTTATGAAAACCATTATATCAAACATAGAGCATTATTAGATTATTCAGCAAATTAGTCCGGATCCACTATAAAATTAATTATTAATAAAGTCTAATATATATATTATTGAAACTTTTTATTCTTAAAAAAAATCCATACTAAGTGAAATCCATTATATTGGTGATCTGTTATATCAAGGTTGACTGTGTATTTTAAATTACTTATATATATATAAGTTTAAAATAATAATAATATTAATTAATCTCTGATATTATCTTTCTATTCAATATTTATTAACTTAATCAGATTCAGCTTGAATTAGTTTATTTAATATTAAGTTTTAATTTTAATTTATTATCTATAAAGAGAATATTAAAAAAACTATTACTATTTTAAGTTTATATATATATAAGTAATTTAAAATAGTAATAGTAATTGTATTTATAATAATTATTTATTTTTAACTTTAAGAAATTTAAGATAATTGATTATCTTCTTAATAAGATAATTTATATAAATATTAACTTCTAATAAAATTGCTCTCTTAATAGAATAAGAAGAAAATAAAAATAAAATATATGATAAATATATATATTTATTATAAGAAAATACTAGTTAATAACTCTTATTTATACTTTTATTAAACTTACTTATTCTTTTTGATTATTTTTTAACTCTTTATATTATTATCTTTTTGATATAAGTATTAATATAAAAGGTGAGTATGATTCTTAAACTATTAAAAATATGTATTTTTGCTAAGAACTATATATATTATTAGAAAATTCTTTATAATATATTAATAAAAATATTTTTTTCTATTAATAATTATTAATATAACTTTTAAAGATAGATAATAATAGTATTCTTTAGATTAATTAGTTAAAATATAATCTAATTTTAAAGTATAATTTCAAAAACAGATATAATAATTAATTTATTAATAAAATAAGATAATAAATTTTAATTAAGATTTATTCTACAAGAAATATTTCTTAGAACTCTCTTTAACTATAATCTAGTCAAATATGAATTAAGAATTAAACTTATAAAACTCAAACTAAACTAATTAACTAATTAACTGATTTAATTAACTTATTAACTATTAACTATTTTTTTTACTAGTTAAGATATATTACTTTTATATATTTTAAAGATTATACAAATGATACTTTTATTATGATACTTATACTATTTTTTTTATAATTTAAATATTATTTTAGCTGATATTATAATATTAGTTTATTATAATAATATTATTAATTTTGTTATAATAGTTTTACTAACTTTACTATAATAATTTTATCATAATTATCATATTTACAAAATCTTCTACAAATAATATTTTCTAAAGCTAATATTTAATAAGATATAAATAATTATTCATTTAATCATATTGTAATATGAAATGATCAATAATATATAATTAATTAATATGCTACTAAAAGTTTATATTATAATAGAATTCTCTTTATTAGTATTTTGCTTCACAAAATTTAAAATGAAATATCAGATTTCTACAAGCCTCAGAAATTCTTCAAAGTCATTATTATTTATTCTTTCTAACTTAATTATTAATAACTTTCTTAAATTTAGAATTACTTATTCTGAAATATATTAAAATAATAAATAATTTATAAGCTTTACTAGTAATTTTTTAATATCAAGATGTCAAATATTCAGTTATTACTTGAAAAAGTTTATTATAGAGAAATAGTTCCTCTTTTATTAAGTTTGTAGCTATAATAGTATCTACTATTTCTTGATCTGATCAAAGTATATTATAATCAATACTTTTACTAGATGGTATTATGATAATTATTTCTAAGATAATATCTTTCAAGATATTTATTTTATAAAATCTCTTAGTTTTTGATAAGTTAAAAAAGATAAATATATGTAATTATTTTATAATAAATATTTATCAGTATTAATATATATACTTATAAAAATAATTTATATTTAAATATAAATATTAATCACAAACTTATATAACTTTTAGCTAATTATATATATAATTCTAATTATAACTATATCTCAAACTTATTTAAATAATATTATAATAGATATCTTAAAAAAAAGAATAATATATTAATATTTCAAAGACTTACAAATAAAATTAATATTTATAATAATTTTAAATTTGATCATATTACTTTTTAGTATATAATAACTCAAGCTTAAAATAAGTTCTTATTCTTTATATAATAATAAATTTAATATATTAGATTTATGAAAAAATTTGATAAATAGAAGAGCTTTACTATATGAATATATTAGCTTTCTTAAAATTACTAAATATATTAATTATTTTATTTTATATAAGTTATATAGTAGATTTATTATAATTAATCAGCTATTTGAGTAATACAGTAAAGTGATATAATAATATGATATAGCTATAATATGTAATACAATTACTAATTACAGTAGTAATCAAAAGTAATGACTTAAGATATAATCTTCTAGTTACATAATATAATATATTCAGATAATTCACATAGAAAAGTCAGGATATAGTATTATATTAGGAAAATTCACACAGAAGATTTAAGATATAGAGTGATATTATTTGAAATAGAATTTATACAGAAAACTAAATCAAAAGTAAACAAGAAATTATGTTTAAACTTATATCTTTATTAATGGTACTTGATACTTAAAATTACAGAACAGATATAGCATTTTTAAATAATAAATAATACTTATATGGTAGTACCTCTGAAAGATACTTATTAATAAATAAATAAAGAAATAAATAATTATAAATAAAATATATATAAATTTAGTAATACATTAGCTAAATTAGTAGAACAAGAGAAAAGAAAAATTCTATTAAGAAATTATTTATAGCTAAAATAACTTAAATATATTAGGTGACTTTTTTTAATATAATCAGATAATTGTGATATAGCAATAATCTGTAAAATAAAAGATAAATCTAATATAATTATTAATAACTTATCTAATTTTATTATAACACTTTTCTTCTTAAGAATCAATGTCCTCATTGATATTTTGAATCAAAAAATTTTACAAGTTTCATAGTATTACGAAGATTTTTTAAAGGTTTTTAAGTAGAGTCATGAAGTGGATAATCTAGTCATTTAACTAAGTATTAGGGTTTATTTTGAATGATTCTTTTATCCAAGATTACTTCTATTTCATATTCTTCTTCATTAGTTTTAGGCATGATGATTGATTGTGGTGATGTTAGATGAATAAAATCTTTATTATTATTAGGATTGTAAGACTTTAACAATAAAATATGAAAAACAGGGTGGATTCTCATATGTGAAGATAAATTCAGTTTATATGTGACAGGTGAAATAATTTCAAGAATAGAGAAGAGACCAATATATTTAGGTATGAGCTTTTTACTAGGACATTATTTATCTATAAGATCAATAATATTGTGAGTTAAAAGTAAGACTTGATCTTTAATTTTAAATTCTTGATAATGATGATATTGATTAGCATATTTAGCTTAACAATCCTGTACTTTTATTAATAAATCTTTAGCATCTTTAATTATATTATTCTAATATTGAATAAATTTATCAGTAATGATAATTTTATTATTTGAGACAAGTATTATAGATGTAATTAAATATTGACCATAATCCAACTCAAAAGGTATATATCCAGATGAGACTTGAATTGAATTATTATATGCAAATTCAGTAGCAGCAAGATATTTATCCTAGTGATCTTGATTATAGATGGAATAGATTCATAGTATTTCTTCTAAAGTATGATTCATTCTCTCAGTTTGTTTATTAGTTTATGGATGAAATGCAGTTGACATAACTAATTTAGTACCAAGTTATTTAAAGAGTGATTTCCAGAAGAGACTAGTAAATTTAACATCATAATCTGAAATTATAATATGAGGTAGTCTATATAATTTAAAGATGTTATTGAAGAATAATTTAGTGACTTCAGAGGTGATAACAGTAGTATGAGTGAGAATAAAATATATATATTTAATAAGATAATTAATAATAACCAAGATAACATTATGATCTTGTCAAGTAATTGGTAGTTGTATGATAAAATTCATAGTAATTTGTTCTTAGCATTATTCAGATATTTTCAAGGATTATAAAAGATCTGAAAGTGACTGATTACTAGATTTATTTCTTTGGCATTCTTCATAACTAAGGATATATTTATAAATATTCTTGAATATTTTTGATCAGTAATATGATCTTTGTAAGTGCTCATAAGTTTTATTGATTCCTAAATAATCAGAAATAGGAATATTATGATATTCTTTCAGAATACGAATTCTCAAAGTTTTATCTTTTGGAATGGCTAATCAATTAGTATTTTTTAGATAAATTTTATTATCTCTTAACTCAAAGTGACATATTTTTGCTTGTTGCTTTGGTGTAGATGCTTTAAAATTATGCAAAGTTATCAGATTTCCTTGAAATAATTATCATTTTCATATTCTTATTGTAACTTTTCATCATTGATAAGTTGAATAGAAATTGTAGTAATATTATTTGCTTGTGATAGATGAGACAAAGTATTAGCTACTATATTTTTTTTTCCTGGTTTATATTTGACTATGAAATCATTAGCTTGTAAGATTTCCAGCTAGCAAGCTTAACATTTAGAAAGATTATATTGTGTTTTAATATATTCAAGTAATCTATGATTAGTGATGATAGTAAATCATTATCCTTCCAAGTATGGTTTTCAGAAATAAATAGCATATATAATAGCAAGAAGTTCCTTTTTATGTATTAGATAGTTTTGCTTAGCAGCAGATAATTTACACAACTCATAGATGACAGGTTGATCTCCTTTTCCATGATTTTGACTAAGAATAGCTTCTATAGCAAATTCAAATATGTCAGTTGTAATTATGAAGAGTAATTTAGGATCTGGCAAGATTAAGATGAGTACAGTAATTAAATACTATTTTAAGTTATCAAATACTTTTTGTTCAGATTCCTTCTAAATATATTTTTGATCTTTGTGAAATAAGACTATGAGTAGTAAAGTAATTGCAGAAAATTCTTTTATAAATTTCTGATAATAACTAGCAAGATCTAGGAATGATCAAAGTTTAGAGATATTAGTTAGCTTAGACTAGTCATGAATAGCAATAATTTTGTGTTGATCAACTAAAATTCCTTGATCCAAAATAAAATAATCTAAGTATTTAATATATTGTTTGATGAATTTACATTTTTTCAATTTGGTGTAGAGTTTATATTCATGAAGTTTAGAAAGAACAATATGAAGATGTTGAAGATGTTCTTTCTTAGTGTTACTAAATACAAAAATATTATCAAGATAGATAATGATAAATTAAATAATTTTGATAGTTATCTCTGTCAAATTTTTCACTTTTCTAGATTAAAGTTATTTAATAAATTAGATTAAATAAAAGTGATAATAGTCACAAACTATTAACATATCATAAAAATTACTTATTTATATTAAATAAGATTTTTAATACATAGAAAAATATAACTTATAATGAACTTTATATACTTTATATAAAGTTCAGTAGGATATATATAATGAGTAGATAAGAATTATTTACTGAAAATAATTTAAAAGAATTTAAGATAAAATAAAGCAAAATCAATTAAACTTTGAAGAATTAGATAACTAATAATGAACTTTGAAAATAGATATAGATTCTTATTACCAATTAATCAACTAAATTTAAGAGAATCTTCTTATTACTATTCATTACAAAATATAATTTTTTTAAACTACATAGTTAATACTACTATATGATTCTAATAATTTGTAAATATAGAATTTTGAATGATCCTTAACAAAAATATATAAAATATTTTATAAGTCATATATGAAAAATCTATACTAGTTATCAAATAAAAAAAATGCAGTATAACAGATAATAAATATAGTAAATTAAGTATATTAATTATGATTAAATTATTATAAATTCTAAACTATACTTATAAGTAAAGTGCAAAGAATTAGTTTTAATAATAAGTAAGATAATTTATCATAAAACTATAGAATTTGACAAGATATTATGAAAATTACTTTTGAATATTATCAAAGTAAAAGTAATTTTATTAAAGAATTTAGAGAGTCTATCATATCCAAATTTCATTAAAGAATTATTATATATAATTACTATATTAAATATATTTCTTGATATATTATTATAAGAGTCTGAAAGTAAAGATTTTTATATAAAAGTTTATGACATGATTCATTTGAAAAATAGTAAAATTCTAAGAATATCTAGAAATTTTCATAATAAAGAATGATTTAGTAATATTACAATAACTTTAGCTAAAAATCAAAGTTATTATAGATTAGATGAAAATGCTTGATATAAAAAAATAAATATAATTTAAAGAATAGTAAAATATAATTTCAAATTTAATAATTTTAAATAAATTAACCTTTGCATTTTCTTCTAAAAGATATTATTCTTTCTAAATTTTTTTGAGAATTAGCAAAGAATTTATATAATTTTACTATAGTTTATTGTACTAAATGAATCAAAAAAGTATAATTACTCTTATTTATACTATATCAAAAAGTATAATATAATTCTAATAGAATTTATAAATCAAGAGATATATATTATGCTAAAATTTAACAAAAAAAATCTTTTTTTATTAAATAAATATATATTTTGAAAAACTAATAGATAAAGAATTTTAAAATCAAGTTTGTATCTATTATAAATTTTAAAGAAAAAAATAAATAATAATATATATAATTAATTTATTTATCATTTATCTATTTAATTTATATTTAAAGAAATATAATAATCTATAATTATACTAATTATTACAATTTCTTTGGATTATACTTCTTTAAAATTTTTATTTTCAGAGTTCTGTATAGATTTTGAATTGATATAACTAAAAAATCAGTGATAATTAGTATATTTACTGATTATTACTAATCTGATATCTATTAAATTTACTAATATACTCTTTATCTTTATGTAAAAATACAATAATAATTCTTAAATCTATAGAATTATAATAAAAAGATCTAAAAGAATTAGATCTTTTGATAACTTTATTAGATTCAAGATTTAAATTACTAGCTTTTATATTAAAAGAGAAAAAAAAATAAATATTATTCTTATTAAAATCCTTTATTAATCCTGAATTACTTTCTTTTTCTTTACATAATGATAATTCTTCTGAAATATTAGATTTTTTTACTTTATTTACTATTTTAAATATAATAAATTTATCATAATTTTCTTATATCAAATTGAATTTTTATCTTAATCTTTCTGACTTATTATCTTTTAAAAAAAATTATTTAATTGCATGATAAAAAACTCATTCTACTATCTTTTCTTTTCTTGCATAATAAGTTTATTATATTATCTTTTAATTTTAGTAAGTTTTATTTCTTCTGAATATCTTTTTTCAATAGCTAAAAATAAATCAACTAAAAAATATAATTAACTTAATTTAATAAGTTTATCTGATATTCTTTTTCTTAAATAAAATTTCAATATTTTTATAATATATTCTAAATAAAATCTATTTTATATAGCTATATATATAACATATTATAAATTACATATTTATCATTTAGCTAATTAATATTAATTTCTATATAAGAAAATTAATCAAATCAGTTAAATTAACTTTAACCATTTAATTTAACTAATTAACTAGTTATAAAAATCTTAACCAATTAAAATTACTATATTCATGATCATTAATATAAATATCTTTCTGATAATACTGAAAATGGAAATTTATGATATGTATTTAATAATGAGTAGTTTAGATAAAAATAATTTGTATTAACTTAATATTAATATAAGAAAGATTTTAAAGTATTTCTTAACTAATATAAGATTTATTTTGAATTTTTGAGAATGAAGATAAATATTTATTTAAAGTAAGATAAATTTATTATATAAAAGACTTTTCAAAAAAAACTTTTCTTATAAACTTGATAAAATGAATTAGTTTTTTTATTTAAAAAAAATAAATTTGAATTATATTTATTTATTTTTAAATTAATCTTGCATACCATACATCATTATTAAATATATTTGAAACTATTTGACTTGCTTTTATTTTCTTTATACTATTTAATATAAGTTAAAAAAAATACAAGATAGCTATATATTGAATCTTTTAGATATTAGAAAATATTTCTTTTTTGATCATCATTTCAATAAAGTCAATAGCTTTACAAATTATCTCTTCATATTCATAAGCAGTATTTTTTTCTCTAAGTAATATTATCTCTATTTTTATTCTTACCCTTATTATTAGTATTTATATTATTAGAATATTAATCTTAATACTCATCTTCTTTCTTATTCTTAAAAAATTATAAAAGTAATTTAATTTCTACTGCTATCTCTTGTTAAGTTTATTTTTTTATCATTTTTTATATATTCTAAGTCTTCTTTATAACAAAAAAAATATATTTACTATTATTATAATAACATAAATTTCTTTAATTTTATAATTTTTTGAACTTGAAATTTATAATCAATTAGTAGATTTTTAGAATATATGTGATTCTGAATGATTTAATTGGTGTATCAGTTATGAATTCAATCATAATTCAATAATATTTTTGTAATATTTCTATAATATTTTAGTAATACTTCAAGATCATAAATAAATAATTAGCCTAAAAATTAATAATAATTTATAAACAGTCTAATAATAGTTCAGAAAATACTTTAGAAATGATTTAGCAATAAATTTAATTTATTTTTCTTATTATCTTTTTTTTTTAGAATATTTATCTTATCTTTTCATTTTATTTTGTTATTTGTATTATTATTTAACTTACTATATATATTTTATCTCTTTATTTTATTTGTTCATTCATTGATTTCTTGTCTTAAGACTTGTAATTAATTGCTCTATAAGTCTTTTGATAAACAAACTTTTCATTTTTAGTATTAATTAAGTATTAAATAATATATATTAGTTTATTCAAGTTTATTTAGATCTGATACAAAAATATTTTTATATACTTATAATAAGTTATGTAAGACATCTTGCTATTCAATAGTTAATTATCTTTGAAAATACTTGAATTATATTTATCTTGTAATTTTTCTTTGATTTTTGCTTTGATATCTTGCTTTTATTTATCTCTTCTATCATAATAGATTATATTTTGATTATTTACATATTTTAAAAATATAGATAATAGATATTTTTCACTTAAAATAAGTCAAGTATATTTTATTTGATTTACAGAGATTCTTGTAAGCTTTCTCATATATAAAAGCTTTTAATTTGTTTTTGATATATATCTTTTATTTGTCTAATGGTTAAAATTATATTATTAGAGAGTTTAGTCAGCATATTAAATCTTTTATTTTATTATAGTATTTATTATTTTAGTTTTTGATACTTACTCTTAGTTTAGTTTTCATGATCATAATTTTTATTTTATTTTTATCTTGTATTAATATAATACTTATAAGTATTGATATTAAAAAATCTTTAGAATAATCATAATTCTCTTTATCTTTATAAATAATTTAGTCTTCACTTTCAAAACTTATTATAAATTATATTTCTGACAAAATCTATTTTTATAAATATAGTTTGTAATATTATCACAAACTTTTTGAACTATTAATTTATTAATATATAAATAAGAAATATGATAAAGATGAATAAAATGATTTTTAATTATTAGATATATTACTAATAAAGTAGAATATATACTGCCATTTAAAAATCTTGTTATTTTTTCAAATAGATATAATAAATAAACAAGTGCTTCTATTTTTTTCTAATTACAAGTTAATTTATTACTATCTTTATGAATTTGTTAATTATCTTTATATTATATTGCTTTATATAATACTTTAATTAAATATTTGAGATAGATAAGTCTTTTTAAAACTTTTAAAATTGAATTTCACTAGATAGTAATATTTTAAATTAGGATGAGAGTTTCTTTTACTGGTTTGAATTTGAAAAAACTAAACTTGATATTTATCATGATGAACAAGAAATAAATTAAGAGCTTTTATATGGATAATAAGATCTTTTATATGGATAATAAGATTTTTAATATCAGAATAATAGTTTAAACTATTAGAAATTACAAGATGAATAGTATATACAGAACAGAAAATAGATTTTATATTTATATTTCAAAGTACTTTTAAGATTTTTATGTTATTATCTCTAACTTCTTTAATAATTTTATCATACAAGCTAATTGGTCTATTATTAGTACTTCATATAATTCTAAGAAATATTATTCTTATTCAATTTTGACTTGTATTCTTCTGATTTTTTCTAGATTTTTTATTGATTATCCTGATTCTACTATATTATAGCTTGAATAATCATTTATTTGTGATTTAATCTGTATTTGATCTGTAAATTATCTGCTAATTACTATTATATCAGCTTTTGTATTAAGTAATATAATTATTATAATTCTATTAATTTTGATAAAAACTTCTGATTTACATTATTTTATTATGAATACTAAAGATTATTAATATTTAATAAGTATAAATATAAGATAAATTATAAGATAATAAAAATAAATTATAAGATAATTATAATTAAGATAATTAATAGTTGGATTAAGATTATAATTAATAGTTTAGATATTATCATTATATGTTATTATTATTTTTGTATTTTTATTATTTTCCAGATTGTATTTTTGTTATTTTTTGAGAGTGGAAAGACTTTTTTTATATATTTTTAAGATTATTTTATTACTGATTAGATTTTTTCTTGTTTCTATTTTCTAATTGATTTTATGACTTCAAATACTTATAATTTGCAAAATTATCATTCTATTGCTAATAGTAGCAATATAATTTCTATTTCTAGTAGACATAGTCATAATAATTATTCTGCTAATTTCATATATACTTGTTATACTAGTCATGAGAAGTTAATTACTGATCTTTATAATCAGATCATTTTTTTAAGAGATTTAATTAATTCTTAATAGTTAATTATTAAATCTATGAGTTACTATATTCAGTCTGTTGACTTGTCATTTTTGTCTAATGATTATGATTATATTAATTCATTAGATATTAGTCTAATAGATATTATTTTGAATAATAATTATAATATTAGTCAATCAGAAATCTTGATTTAATTAGAATTGATTTCTAATATTGCAGGTATTAATTCTGATGATTGATCTTTTTTATTTGATGATTGTAAGATTAGTTTTAGTTCAGTTATTATTTTGACTAATAGTTATATTATTAGAATTATTATCTTTTTTTCTGATTTATATTTATCATATTATCTGATCTATTATTATTTTTTATTTTTGTATATATTTTTTAGAGTAGTAATAATAGTTCTAAGTAATTTTTTTATTCTGTATAATTTTTTATAATTCTTGTAATTTATTTTCATTATTATTATTCATTATTTCTTTAAAGAAAATATATTTTTCTTGTGTGATATTATCTTTATACTTATTATAATATAATTAATTTTTAATTATGATTAAGTCTGTTATTTTGCATGATTTATAATAATAACATATAGTTAGTGAATTGTTTGATAATTTTTTATTGTATGATTTCTATATATTATTAATTTTTTCTTGTGTTAATGATATATTAATCCAGAAAATATTATTAATTTTTGCTTCATTATGATTAGTATATCATATATGTCTGACTATATACTATACTATTTTAAGTAATATGATTTTGTTATATTAATTACATTTGATTTGAGTCTAATTATTTATGATAGACTAATTTTAATTATCTTGTAATAATTATTACTATTCATGAGTTTTTCTTCTTGTGATATAATTCTAAGAATTTGTTTGTCTTATTTAATTCTTATAATATTTTTCTTTTAATGATTTTATCTGAGTAAATTAATTCATTGTCAGATAAATTGATTAATAAAAATATTTGAAATTTTATTTTTTTATAATATTCTTCTTTGTATTATTTATTAAATTTATAATAGAAGTATCTACAAGTTTTTAATACATATTAGTTATTAGATATGATCTTTAACAGTTATAACAGTATATTAGATATGAATTTTTTCTAGTTTTTTATTTTAATATGTTAATATTTTTTATTACTTTAATTTTATCATATCCACATCTGATAAATCAATTTTTTGATTGATTATTAAATATAATTCTGTTACTATCTATATCAATCTTGTCAAAATAATAGTACAGTTTTATTTTTATCAGTTCAGATATTATTAGTAATAGTATTTGTCTAGCTATAGTTAACATATTTTCTTTATGATTTTCTGAAATATTAGTCTGGAGTAGGGTATTCTTATTAATTATATTGATTTGATAATTATTGATATTTAACATATTTTATATATCAATTAATTTTGTTTAATAAGATAGATTTTAATTGATCAATTAATATGGATTTGTATATTTTAATATAAGTTATATTATTTGTTTAGTCATATTATTTTTTTTTACATAAAAGAGTATTTTGTTATTTGCCTATATTTATTATTTTGTTATTATTAATTTATTTTATTTTATTTTATCAATTATTTTTTTGATAAGTTTCTTAAGAGTATAGAGTCAGTCTTTTTATAATCAATTGAGTTATATATATTCTATCATTTAGTTAATTTAATTAATATTTTCATTATTAGATTTAAACTGAGTTTTAATTTAGTTTTAATTGTATTATTTCTTGTTTTATTTAAATATGGTGATTTCTAATCTATTAATAATGATGTTTATGATTCTTGTTACTATTTTATTTGTTATTGAATGATTATATATCTTGTCAATATTTTAAAGTATCATTACATTTACTATATAATCTAGTATATATTCTTTCAATTTGTCTTTAAAGAATTATTGTATTATTAATAGTATTAGTTATTTGATCTGATTCTTTATCTAATCTTTTTCTATTTTAGATAATAGTAATTATATGATGTTTATTAATATAGTTATTATATCTATTATTAATAATTCTATTATAATATTGATTTTATTTTCCAATTATGATTAATCAAAGTATTATTCATTGTTATCATCTAATTTATTTATGTCTTATTTTACTTTAAATATTTGAGTTATATATCTCTATTCCTTTTATTTTCCTAGTTATATATTTGTTCTTTATTGATTCTTGTTTTATATAGTTTTTCTTTGTAAAAGTTATAATATGATCATTTTATGAAATTACTTTTATTTCAAGATCTTGATTTTGAGTTATATTAATTAATATTTTTTTGATTATTTTCTCTAAAGTTTGATAAGTATTTATTATTTTTCTATAGACTTGATATTCTATCATATCTTCTTTTATTTTAATAAGTCTTCTTTAAAATTACTTTTATTATTTCATGAATTATTTTGATATTGGTTTCTTGGATAAAATAATTTATTATTAGGATATTTGGTTTTAGTTTTATATCCTGTAAATCTTATTTGTAGGTTATTTACTTCAGATTTTTAGTTCTGATCATGATTGTTATCATTAATTTCTTCTTATTAATCATATTAGTCTATTTCTTCAGTTATTTTATTTGTAAATTATTTTCTTCTAATTGATTTGTCATATATGTTAAATATTAATTATTATGATCAATATCTTATAATGATATTATTAAAATATGTTATATAGAATGATTATATAGAGTTAGTTTCTTTTCTAAATGATGTTTTACTTCTGTTCTTACAAATATATCATCAATTTATTTTTTATATTCAAAGCATATATCACTAGATATTTTGTTGAGATAATGATTTTATTTACTAATTTTATCAATATTAAACGTATTGACTTTGTGAGATATATTATCATAGTTAATATTAAAGTTTTATATACTTTCATAGATTAATTTATTGAAGTATAGTTCTGTTTTATATAATATCTGATTATTTTCTAAATAGAGTTCAGTTTGGAATTTTTCTTGAATTTAATTATTAAAGTTCTTTTGATATTTCAGTATTAAGTATTATAAGATTTACATTAGTTAGTAAGTTATCAGTTACATATTGGTATGATAATTATATTTATGATTTTACTTCAAGATTTTTCTATCAAATAGCTGCTTATCTAGTAAATTATAATGTGATTTTGTTTATTAGATTTGTATTTCACAAACAGTTTCTATTATTAAATTCTCTATTTATTATATTATTCTATATTCCAAGATTAATTCTGTCTATTTTTGCATAAAATGATATTATAGCTAATATTTCTCAGTCAATTATTACTAATATAATATATTTTTCATTTTGTAAATAATTATATATTTCTGCTATTTCTTGTGATACTGATATATTTGCTTGATTTTCTATTTGTTAAGTATTATTTTCATCTATTTTTGATTATAATATCTTATTGACTTTAAAAAGTTTTTTCATAATATTGATTTTCTATCAAATTCTGTATTTAAATTATTACTTTATTATATTGATCAATTTATTTTTAAAAGTTTACTTCTATTTCTATTTCTTGTACTCTTGCATATTATTTAGTATTTGCTATTAGATTATCATTATTTTATAGTAATAGTTGATTTAATTAATTGATTTTATTTTCTTAATCCTGAATATTCTGGTCTTGTTCTTTTATGATTTCTGCTTATTATTTTATTAGATCTTTTACTTCTTCTTATTTTTCAAGCATTTCTTCTTCTAATTTTATTTATTATTATATTATATCTGATTAATTATTATTATGTAGTTATATTATATTATCTCTGATTGATCTTCTTGTATTATAATTTTTTTATTAATATTATTATAACTCATTCTTATATTTATTTATTATTTCTATAAATTCTCTTCTTAAATATCATATTATTATTTTATAATGTAAGTATTCTTTTCTTATTTTATTTCATAGTCTTCTGATGATTACTTTTATAATTGTTAGATTTTGTTATTTATTTAGTTGTAATAATAGTTTTATTTTTAGTATTATTTTGATATTATATATTATTTCTTGATTTTCTTTTTGTAATTTTCTATTTTCATCTTATTTTGATTCTAATTCTTCTTTTTATTATAGATTTTCTAGTTATTATTTGCTTATAATTTCTGATTTTTTTGTCTTAATTCTTTAAGTTATTTAGTTAATTTTTATATTGTATTATCATTACTTGATAATGATTCATCATTTATTTTTCTTTAATAGATTTTTAATTTATTATTTAATAATTTTAATCTGATTTTTTAGTTATATTACTTCTTGTTTTAATTAGATATTTTTCTTAACTAGATCATTTTTCTTTATCATAATCCTTGTGATAAGTTATTCTAATTCATTATTTTTGTTTTAAAATTATTTATTTAATTATTTAATATCTTACTGATTTTTGTATTAGGATGTCTATTTTATCTGTTTTATCTATTTATTAGTTATATGTTAATTTTATCATTTATTAGTTAGATATGGCTAATATTAATAATACTTCTTAAAGATATTCATTTGCTTCAGAAATTAGATTAAATATAATAATTAATATAATATTTTCTTTATTTAGTAGTATTATATTTCATATTCCTATTAGTAATATATTATATTTCTGTCATTATCTATTCTTGATTCATCATATAATGGTATAAGTCTTGCAGTTAATCTATCTGTTCTATATACTGATATGTTATTATAGAATACTAATAGTTTATCTAATGGTTTTTATCTGTTTTCTCATCTTAATCTATTTATTATTTGTAATAATTATATTCCTTTTGCTTCTACTTTACTTTCTTTTACTACTAGATTATTTATCATTTTGTCAATTATCAGATCATCTTCTTTATTATTGATTGGTTATTCAGGAATGATTATTATTAAGTTATTTTTTATTTAATAAGCTGATTAACTAGTTTAAGTATAGTATATTTATTCTGATTCTTTATTATATTTCTGAGTTTTACTTATATTTCTTTGACTCTATTTATAATTAAGTCTAGTCTTTTTTTATATATCTTATCTAATTCTATAAGTAAGTCTAATATTCATTTAATTATAGCAATTTGTTCATTTATCTTATGATTATTATTTTTTTCTGGTTTAGTTAGCTTTTCTGATTTTACAGGTTTGTGATTACAATATTCTGATTCTGATATTTTTTATAAAATATTCTATATCTATTATTTAATTATTATTTCAGATACTAGTATAATTAATAATTTCTTTTTAATATTTTTAGTATTTTCTACAATTCTTTTTATTGTGATCATTATTTTTTTATATAAATTATATGTATGATATGATAGGTTATAGTTACATCTCATGATATAGTTAATGTAGTTATTATTCCTCCTATTATTCTGAGTATATTTCTAAGTATAGAGTTGATTATTTTTTCAAATGCTATATGATAGTATAGTATTTATATTATTTCTCATGTTATTGATTCTAATAATAATATTTTCAAGTAGTATTTTCTTTATATTATTGAATTTGAATATTAGTATTTTTTGATATTTGTATATTTTATGTATTAATTCTGAGTATTTTCTGTGTAGTTATTGTAAGTATGAGTTAGGTAATTACCTTTCTTCTTTTCTATCTCTAGCCTTTATTTATTATATTATTTCTTCAATGGATGATTCTAAATAAATTATAATTACTTCTTGTAATTTATTTTTTATACTATTATTGAATAATTTATTTAGTATTATTATTTTTATATCTGATTGATCATGTTTTTCTTTGAGTATTTGTCAAAATATTTATCTAATTAAATATGTTCATAAGAGTATAATATAGTCAGATTCTTTTTATATTACTTTATTTAGTTATTTTATTCTAGATTAGACTACTTCTATTTGAAAGATAAAGCATTATTTTTCTGGATTTTCTCTGAATAACTTAAATATTTCTCATTATTCTGTAGGTTTGTCTGTATTGATTGTGTAATATTCTTTTTCTTGCATGTATCTCATGATTATTGATACAAATATACTTTTTTCTACTTCTATATTATCTTGATAATAATAATCTTTATCTTAAATTATACTAATATCTTTGCATAGTTATAAAATATATTTATATATGAGTCTCATAGACAGTAGCTATATGATATCATTATATCTGGTCTGATGATGATTTGTAAATAGATTATATTATTTTCTATCTGATTTATTAATTAGTTGATAATTATTTCTTTACAAGATTTATTTTCTATTTTATTATATTAGTTTCATTTTATTTGCATTATTATTTATATTATTACTGTAATTAGTAGTCTTTGAATATTTAGATTAGACTTGCATATCTGATATAATTCTTGGTGATATTATCTATTGCATCTCAATTTAGTACTTGAATTGATATTTATTTCATATATGACTTATTACATTAAGTCTTTGATAAGCAAGACTATTTCTCATTTATAAGTTTTATATTGTAACCAATCACTTATTTGTATGATGCAGTAGACATGATATAGTATATGGCCCAGCTACAGCACATGATATAATAATTGCTGATTACTACTAAATCAGATAAATAAATAATTTTATTAATTAATCTTATTTATAATTAATTCTATTTTTTTTAATCTATATTATTATTCATATTTAGCCTTATTTAAATATTAATTTAGCTATATGTGTCATACCTAATTTATAGTTTTATTAAATTAATAATTTCCTAATTAATTATTATTAATTTTCTTTCATTTCTCACTTTAGTTTTGAATAACTTAATATTTTGCTAATTTTAAATTC
>CAJVPS010000975.1:0-18305 GCA_910591765.1 Ambispora leptoticha | reverse complement strand
AAATTAAAGTATAATAAAATAATTAAAATAGTATAAAAAGTTAATTTAGATCATTCTTTATTTAATATAAAAAAATTTTAAAGATTGGTTAAAATTTGAATGATTTTTATTAGAAGCAATTATTAATTTTATATTAGTATACCAATCTTTTTGCACCAGCCCATATTTACTATTTGACTAATTTTTTTATAATAAATAAATATATATTCTAAGTTTAGAAAACTTATTTTGAATAAGATTTTGAATTGAGCAAGAAAGCAGGAAAGAAGAATGAATTTTTGATTTTTATGTGACAAGCATGTTATAGTCTTATTTTATGATTTTTTCTTCTCACTAGTGACATCCGATCGTCTGATATTCATAATTATTAACTCCTCCGGAAAATCCGACTCCTGATTATTTTTATTAATTCGGTGCATTAAAAATCATCCAATAGTAGTTCTGGATTTTTTCCAAATACCAATAAAATGACCAAAAAAAATTTTTTCAGATTTCTTCGTGAACAAAACAAAAATCCAAAGGAGAACAAAATCGTTCGTATTCGAAATATCCTTATTTTCGGCTACGCGTTCCCGTTCTCTAGAATAATATAAAGTCGGTTGTAGCTTTGAATGTTAAGTTCTCTCTATTAATGACGAACCTTTATATAAAGATGACCATACATTTTTTAATAAAAAACTCGACTCTTGTCTTGAAATTTCTGCAAATTGTAAATGTAGTTTTTCTGTTCTCTCTATTTTTCTCAGGATAGAAATTTATATGACTTGTATGTTATTAAACATATGGATAAACTATCTCTAGCAAAACTAGGAGAGCTACTAACTAAATAATAATTTAAAAATTACAAGGCGAATTAATAAATATTTAAAAATAATTTATTAAAACTTTATATCTTGAGGTGCTTTGGTTTTTCCCAGGGAAACTGCAATATAAATAATATCAAATCATTAGTTAATTTATCAATCATCCTAATAAAATATATATACATATATACACACCTCATTTCTTCCAAAATGACCATACACAGCTGTTTGTTCATAGTTCCAACCTTCTGGTTTGTGAAGACCGAGTTCACTTACAATTACACCAGGACGTAAATCAAAGTTCTTCTTAATTATCTGCAATAATTCTTCGTTTGTTTTGTTTGAAGAACGATATGTATCGACAAAAATAGAAAGAGGTTCGGCTACTCCAATGGCATAGGAAAGCTGTACGAGTACACGTCGTGCAAGTTTTGCGTGTACAAGTGATTTAGCAATCCATCGCGCTTAAAAATAACAATAAATTAGAATGTGGACTCGGGTGCAAGGTTTCAATGAATTTTTCGTCTTATACATTCTTTACCTGTGTATGCAGCTGAACGATCAACTTTAGACCAGTCTTTGCCCGAGAAAGCACCCCCGCCATGAGCACCATGACCTCCGTACTGAAATGAAAATGTATTAATGGTCGATTTTTTACGTGAAGATAATAATGATATAGAACCGATTGATTATTCTTACCGTATCTACGATAATCTTACGACCTGTCAGACCAGCATCACTTTGAGGACCACCAATTATGAATCTACCAGATGGCTGCAAATGATAAATGGTCTTTGATGTAAGATACTTTGCAGGGATAACCGTTTTTACCACCTTTTCTAAAAGTTCACTTCGAAGTTCTTCAATTGTAACTTCGGGGCCGTGTTGTGCAGAAATAACGATAGTGTCCACTTCAATCGGGACCAGAGCACCATCCTCGTTCTTATATCGAACGGTGACCTGAGTCTTGGAATCCGGGCGAAGCCTACAATATAAATAAATTATTGTTAAATTAGCCTCTTTCTCTCTATAGGGAATTTAGTACGTGTCCTTTTGAATGACGTGAAAAATCTAACATCAATCTCTTTAGCATGAGCAAAGACGTCCTTGCGGTGCAATTATTTTACATCATTATTTATTTACCATGAAAGAGTACCATCACGACGAAGTTCTGCCAATTTTTGATTAAGCTTGTGCGCAAGTATCAAGGTCAACGGCATCAATTCCGGTGTTTCATCGGTCGCATATCCAAACATGATACCCTGATCACCTGCACCAATTTTTTCTAAATCTTCGCCTTGTTGTACAAGACCTTGCGCGATATCCGGTGATTGTTGCTCTATAGCAACTAAAACATTACAGGTATTATAGTCGAAACCTTTTGCAGAGTCGTCATAACCGATACGTTTAACAGTATTACGAACGACTTTTTGAAAGTCTACCGTGGATCTTGTTGTGATTTCACCAAAGACAAGTACTAGACCAGTTTTGGTAGCTGTTTCGCAGGCGACCTTTGAAAAGGGATCGTCTTTGAGACAAGCATCCAATATGGCGTCAGAAACTTGGTCGGCAATTTTGTCTATAAGCAAGTAACGAGAAAAAATTTTTTTTTTTTGATTAATCAATGTTAAGGTTATTAAAGTGTCTACTTGATCAAATATATTTAGTCAGCGTTAACGTTTGGAATATTTGAACTTGGACGAGAAACATTTAATATAAAGTTATTAAAAAAAGGGTCTACTTGATCTACAAAGATATTTAGTCAGTATTGGCATTTGGAATATTTGAACTAAGTCATTTAGATATTTGGACTTAGTCCAAATACCAGCCCTACACATAGTTATTGGAATTACCTGGGTGACCTTCACCAACAGATTCGGAAGTGAAAAGAAAAGTCTCGCCGGAAGTAGACATTGTTCAATTTATTAGGAAAAACACGGGGTGACAAGTTCAAGACAAAAAAATTACATCATTTTATAATAAAGAAAAGGTTACGAAAAATTTTCATCTGGTTGCACGAAAACAGAATTTGTATAATATAATGTAAGATTAGATGTGTTGGGGGGTGAATGAGTAATATTTTTGACTAAAATTGCGTGATCCCTCGTGGCTCTCATATGAAAAAAAGTTTAAATTTCGACATGGCTAATTTTGGTCGGAATTAGACAATGAGTTTTAATTTTGGCACTAATTACGGTGATCGCATTTCGCAAAACAATGATATGATTCATTATAGAACAATAGACACTAATATTTCCTATTTGATGAAACGGGGCTAAACCTAATTCTTTTAATTGACCCACATTTTTTTGATCGATTTATAAAAGTAGGAATATATAATAATATCGATATGAGAACTTAAGTTTTTGTGATAATCTAAGAAATACTGCGCTTCGAATTCTAATTCCCTTACGTTCCATGAATTCTAGTTTTCTTCACGAAAAAATCATTGTGCGTGAGAACGAGTATATTTCTTTGAAAGATGACTTTAGGAACCACACATTCATTTTTAGGCGGAGGTTGTTTCTATAACTTCCTTAGGCGGTTTTTGCCATCAATTGTTTTTACTTTTTTAATACCTATTGACCGGGGATTTGGAAATTACAATAGTAGCGTCGTATGACATATTTCGTTCTGAAAATTAGAGTAATTTTCCTTTTGCAGGCGGCCATACTATATATATATATATACTTCTTGCTTGACAATACGGTTATGGCCCTTTATTTAAAAAAGCTAGTACGATAAAACCAAAAAGGAATATATCCAGAACCCTCGATTCTGTCACGTTCGAGCTTATAACATTCTTAAGTTTTAATTTTATCATTTAAACGTTCGAAACCTTTTTATTATTTTTCCCGAATTTTGTCACAATCCCTAATTCTCATGGTTGGATGAGGTGATAAAATCGAGCGTTGACTATATAATATGGCATAATTTTTGATTTTCCTTCCGTGCAACTTTTTTGAGGTGGGAAAGTCATAAACCGCTTTCCTGATCAAATTGGACGATTAACGAATAAAATAAAGTTGATCTGTCGTGCGGCTGTAATCAACCAGTCAGCCAACCAGCCGGAAGTGCAAGATTTATAAAAACGCGCTTTTATCAGAAACGCGTATCCCATCACGAAAAATCTTTTTTTCACTTTATTACACGTCTTTTGCACTTTTCACAACTCAAACTTGTCCACCTCAATATTAAACCCACACAAACCTCTTATTAATATAATACATTTGAGACAGACACAAAAATGTTTGAAGCACGTTTAAGCCAAGGTTCGCTACTCAAAAAAATCCTCGAAGCAGTCAAAGAGTTAGTGACGGACGCGAATTTTGACTGTAGCGAGACTGGCATTGCATTACAAGCAATGGACAATTCCCACGTCGCGTTAGTTTCCGTGTTGCTAAGGGCCGAAGGGTTTGACCCTTATCGTTGTGACAGAAATATGCCTTTAGGTGTAAACTTGAACTCTTTAAATAAGATTCTAAAGTGCGCTGGAAACGAGGATATTATCACGTTGAAAGCAGATGACTCGGGCGATACTCTAGGATTGATATTTGAAAGTCCGAGTGAGTATATTCGTAGAATATAAAGATATTAAAAGTAGAAACTAATCGAGCATCCTGTATTCAATTTGTCATATTCAAGATAATGATCGAGTTGGAGAGTATGAACTTAAATTAATGGATATTGATCAAGAGCATCTCGGTATTCCTGATACTGAATATGAAGCGATTGTTCGTATGCCATCAAGCGAATTTCAACGAATTTGCCGAGATTTAGCAGTTATTAGTGAATCAGGTAATTAATACTGAATTTTCTTCAAAGAGTAAATAAATTTTTTATCACGTAACATTTTATTAATCGTATTAATTAATCGCTTGATATCATAATAGTGACATTTAATGTAGAAAAAGAAGGCATTAAATTTACGTCAAGTGGAGAATTTGGTACCGGTGCTGTCACACTTAAACCTCATACTGATATTGATAATGTTCGTTCTATCTGTCTCACGTTGCATTTGTATTATTTTTCGTTGTTCGCAGTCAAACTAATTCCATTAACCCACTCTCACTTTCATCTTGTTATACTTTAGGAAGAGGCATCCACATCGATCGAACTGACGCAAAGTGTGACTCTCACCTTCTCCTTAAAGTATCTTACTCTCTTTTCAAAATCAACTCCATTGTCAGATCAAGTCACCCTATTCTTGTCGGATAATGTTCCGTTATTGGTTGAATACAAAATGGATGATTCCGCCTTTATTAGATATTATCTGGCACCCCGGGTCGAAAATGAATAATAAGACTATTATCAATATCATCATCACAATAATTATAATAGAAATGTTATTGATGAATGTACACAACAATTTAATTATGTTTTGCTTGTTTTTTAATATGTAAATTTTTAATTACAATGATAAATAAAAGTGAGCTTATAATTTTTTTACTATTAACATGAGTTGAATTTTAATCCTCGTGTTGATAATGGAATATCTAGTTATTTAAAAGATGAATTTAATTAATATCGCAATACTTAATAAATATAATAGCGGTGTCCATATAGACTGACCTTGAATGAATTTACACCGTAGACCAATTTATTATCGTAATAATGGAATTGCACAAAGCAATTATGACACCAGTAACATGGTGTCTCTAGTGAATTGATATCGTCCAGAAGTACATAACTAAAAAATGGTAAATTAGTTTGAATGTGAGAATTCGAACTCGCAAAAAAAAAAAAAAATACCGATACATACTCCGCTGGTCGCTGCTTGCATAATCGACATTTGTGATGTTGAATACGACTGCGAAAAATTGCTTTTGGATAGTTATCTGCATTTAGATCTTCGTATTTCATATCTGGTTCTAAAAGTCTGATAGTTGATTATATTAATAAGAAAAGTAGAAAAAATGTAAAATGGATTCAATCATATTGACTCACCGAAGGTCCCTAAATATTACCGCATGTTGACAATTCCCTTGATGACAAAACAAGTAAGGCTCATTCAGACGAATCGAGAGATCAATGAATTTAGTTTCTCCCATGACTTTGACTTGATATTGACCCAATTTTGGATCTTCAAACCGATTGTTTTCGTTAACCCAATTGATAATATTTCTTTCAATTAACGATGTAATTTAATGGTTAGCTAAAAAATGAAAAACAAACAATTAATTAACTCATAAAAATACCCACTTGCTATAGTCCAATGAATCGGGATCTCTGCGATCGTTATAGAAAGTGTTTTCAATGAAAAAATAACTGGGAGACTTTTTCTCCAGATCCACATTTAACCTTTCTTCTGAATCAATTTCTTGTGATACATTAAAGCGCACAAAATCTTGCTTACAATAGAATTTATCACGTAGTTTGGTTAATGGTTGACTTCCCAGTACGAGAAATTCTTGCATTCGTTGTGCTGGTCTGTGTTGATTATAGAATGCGACCGAAAGTATAATTTCGGGCTCTGTAATTTTGTTGATCGATGTCACTTCTGTCTTGTTTGGCTGAATAGAATGATAGAATTAGTAAGGATAAAAATAGATGAAAAGGGTTTTGTCTAATTGAATATAATGCTTACTAAACGTTTGGGAACATGATTAATTTCATGACGTGTTTTATGTGGTGTCTTATATCGATTATCTTTTCTAAAAAAAAAAGATTCGAAACATGAACAATGTAATTGGCAATTTAATAAATCTTAAAACCATTTATTTACTTTAAGCTCGCCAAACGAGAATTTTCAATCATTTTCTCCAACTTTCGGGCTTTATTTTTCAACGCGTTATAGCGACGTTTCTTACTTGCAGGTGATTGATCAGACGAGATACTAGTGTCATTAGAAAATAATTCATCCAACCAAGAATCATCGTCCGGTATTGATCTTGTTGAATCTGAAGCTTTTCTCTTTTTATTGGGTGGACTCGGCGAATTTATACCAGATTCTTTAGGGGTCACTGGACGTGATTCTTGCTGCAATGGTGTAGAAATCGAAGATGATTCTGTCCTATTCGGAGATGAATCTCGCACTGTATCAGGACTAACGATTGACTCGGTGGGTGCTTCTGACGATATAAGAAATGCGATCGAGAGAGATTCAGGACGCGCTGTGAGAATAGCAGAACTCTTAGGGTTATTACCCATTTTCGATTGATCATTTTGTTGAAGCTCAGTAGTAGATACTATCGATGTGATTTCCTCCTTGTCTGATCCAGAAGATGAAGTATATAAATACGGATTTTTCTTTCTTTGCTTACTTTTATGTTTCGTACAATGTCTAGTATTATCCACGTCAGATTCATTACCAGAAGATATGGTGCTTCTGCCACTATCAGTATCACTATCGTCGTCGTCATCATCGTCATCATCATCATCATCATCATCATCATCATCGTCATCGTCATCATCGTCATCATCATTGTCGTCATCGTCATCATCACCACCTTCACCACCGCAGATTTTCTTTTCCATATCAACTCTATAGTGATGACAGAGAAGTGGAAAGAATTGAGAGTCATTCAATAACTCGTTCGAAGGTTCAAATTCCTTGAGTCTAAATTCAAAAATACACGTTATTAAATTCGTCATAGGACATGGAAACATAATTTATTTCATTCAATTATTACCCGCATTTTTTCTCGATCTCTTTTGCTTCACCTTCCGTTAGCTCATATTCCACCGTTTGGTTAAAAGAATCTGCGTAGAGGTTAGTGGCATTATCTTGGTTTTCGAGAATTTTCCTTTCTTCCGCAAACTTTTCAACAAAAGACTTCCGAAAATCTCGAACGTTAATCAGCGCAGAGGGAGGTCCTTCTTTCTTCAGATACCAAGGCTTGTCTCTTCGCACGTATTTATCATATGCTTGATGTGGTGTTGGTAAAGAGGCTTTTTCTGGAGATTTTTTCTGAAAATTTTTTAAACGAGACGCTACCGTTTTTATATGGTCTACTGTAGTTGGATTTGGTTCTTCTTCAACTAAATTAAGGTAATCGAAGTTGTCGTTCATGGTGAAATGCGGAGTCAATATGCGATTTAAGGTTTTTACCGGTATAGGTTATTCTTGGTTGCACAGATCATGATGTAATATTTTTTTTGATGTGTATTATATTTATTATCCAATAGTGATCAAAAAAAGAATATAGAGTCTGCACATTTTGTAAGTTATTCAAACATAAAACATATAACATATAACCCAAGATGTCTCTCGCTAAACAAAATTTCGCATCAGTCTCGGAAGAAGCTATAAACGTACAAATTAACGCTGAGCTCGAAGCAGCCCAAGCTTATCTTTCTCTTGCCGCATGGGCAGGAAACGTCAATGTCGCGCTACCGGGACTTACCAAATTCTTTCAGGAAAGTGCTACAGAAGAACGGGATCACGCCAACAAACTAATCAATTATCAAAACCTTCGCGGTGGAAAAGTGGTTCTCACCGATTTAAAAGTACCAGAAGCTAACTGGACATCTGCTAAAGTTGCATTAGAAACGGCTCTTCAACTCGAAAAAGATGTCAACAAGTCACTTTTGAATCTGCACAAAATCGCGGAGGAGCAGAATGATCCACAGTTGTGCGATTATCTCGAGTCGGAGTTTTTGGGAGAACAAGTTGTGGCCATTAAGAAGCTTGCAGATTTTGTGACTCAGTTGAATCGTGTTGGTGGGGATGGACTTGGTCTTTATTTGTTTGATCAAGATTTGTTGGCGGGAAAATCTATCAATATCGATCATGCTATTTGATTTTTTTTGTTCTCAGATTTCATAATATCCCGAACATAATAAATTCTCTCGAAATTGTTTTATCCTTGCACAATGGGTTAATTGAAGCTTTTTCCTTGTATGGTTGGTAGTCTTTCAGATGCGTGAAAATAAATTTCTGATGCTATGTATCATGATTTATAAAATTTTAAAACGCGCGTATCTGTTCTATTACACGTGGACATGATCAACATCCCATGGAGAATTAATAAAATTTATCATTGAGGATCATCAATATATATAGTTTATTTGGTGTATCTATTTTGAGATTACCTGTATTTGTAATATTTCAAAACTTTATGTAATAATGGTTACCAAGGCAGATCCAAACAAGCAAGGATGGGAGGAATCGGTGGGTTATTAAGAATTTCATTTAGACTTTACTTCGTGACATTTACTATGCCCGGCGCTAACACTATGTCTTCTTAGGAATTTCCAATACTTTGTGAAACTTGTCTCGGAGACAACCCATATGTTCGAATGGTAATATATTCTTGAATCATTTGTAAAAAATTTCTTTAAAGTCACCATTAACCATAATTTCGCACGCTAGACTAAGCAGCCCTACGGGAAAGAGTGTAAAGTGAGTGTTCCAAACGCTCTTGAATTAAATTGAGTTACATTTCCTACAAATTTCTGATTGATGGTTTAAAAAACTTTAAGGTCTGTTCTCGTCCTTTTACCATCTTCCGATGGCTCCCAGGATCGGGAATGCGATACAAAAAGACCGAAATATGCCAGACGTGTGCTAAACTTAAGAATGTATGTCAAACATGTTTGCTGGATTTGCAGTATAATCTTCCCGTGCAAGTTCGTGATACCGCGATGAATATCACGAATGATGCTCCTCGATCTGATATAAATAGAGAATATTTTGCGCAGAACATTGAAGGGAAGGTTTGTGTGTTTGATTTCGTTTTTTTTCGTTGCTTGATTTTAGGGTATGCTTTTTTTGATAATTTCTTTTTTTGTTGGTGGAGTGAAGATTGCTGCTGGAGATAGTCTAATACAATATTCAAAAGTGGATTCGGCTGGTCGTGAAATGCTGAAAAAGTTGGCAAGAACAGAACCTTACTATAAGAGAAATAGGCCACATATATGCTCTTTTTATGTAAAAGGGACATGTAAACGTGGTGATGAATGCCCATACAGGTAAAATATTATTATAACTAAATTTTCAAATAAATTAGGGAAAATTATCTAATTGTTCAATTTCTAGACACGAAGTACCCGAGGAGAATGAACTTTCACATCAAAATATCAAAGATCGATATTACGGCACAAATGATCCAGTCGCAAAAAAAATCCTCAACAGGATCAAAGGTGGTGGCAATTCAAACATAACCCCACCAGAAGATAAGTCTATCGTAAGTCACTAGCCATTATTAAATTTCCCGGTAGACTAAATATCGCTAGTTCTTGATACCTCGGTTATCAGACTTCGTTTAAATAGTGGGCTAATAATTATCGTTACATTTGATTATTTTTAGACTTCACTTTTCATTACTGGTGTAGAAGAAGATATAATGGAATCTGATTTAAGGTAACGATATATAGTGATTGTTTTGTTTCATCCCTGTTTTGCAGCGATTCAATTCAATCTTGTAAAGTAGCTGGGTTAGCAGGGTTTTGCTTTAGTAAATATATTCATATATGGACATAGGATTATTTGCCAACATTGCTTTTAGTATAAAGTCTATTATATATGACCGCACTGTTATCACTGTTATTAGCTTGATTATCCTTTTTGATAAATTTCATTGTTCACTTTTATTTAGAGGGCATTTCTACGCATTTGGAGAAATTAAGTCGGTTGTCGTGGTTCATAAATCACGTTGTGCTTTTATTAATTACGCAACGAGAGCTTCAGCCGAACAAGCTGTAGACACATCATATAATAATTTAATTATAAAGGGACATACTTTAAAAGTAGCTTGGGGTCGACCCCGACCAACCGGTCCTAAATCAGAGATCGACGCAGCTGATACACTGGGTCCTCCACCTCTTATTTTGCCACCGCTCGAGTCAATGGAGATCCCTGCACCACCCGGTACTGAATCTAAAGGGATTATATATCCAAGTCAGGGTAAGAAATCAATTTATAATATCTATTTATCACTCTCAGATATTGCGAAAGTTTTTTTTATCTTAACTTTTCCAATCGTTCTTCTAGATCCCACATATCAGGGTTCTTCAAATAAAAGTTAATGCTTCTAAATATATTATTTGTCCCTTAATATTTGAGTGAGAAATTAGCGGTAAGATCGTTTTTGAAATTTAGAGGGCTATTGCTAAAATTTTCTTGGATTCATCCGCAGTAATTATAAATGTATCTTTAGAAGCAAAAAAAAATAATAATAATAAAATGAAACTTATATGTACAGCATAAGTTATAGGAAATTCTTACTGCGGGTGGTGATTGATGAAAAGCTTTTGTAAAGGGGATCAGAATTGAATGTCAAAGAGCGGACTATACTCACTTCATTTATTGATGTGTTCATTGATTGTATCCTTTTTATCATTTGAATTTACGCGTTTCTATTTCATGCTTCATATCACAAATACTAACCACGGGGTCCAAAAAATAGTGTTAATCTTAGGTTGGCTCTTTATGATGTGCCAAATCTAATTTTGATTACTATACACACGACGAGTATACTTGTATTTTAAACCGACTACATCCGGCGATTCAAATTGAATTTATACGCAATCAAAAATATTACAATCTTTTAAAAGTACAATCTACTTTAAATAAATAAAGATTGAAATGAAATAATTAAAATGGATCATGATAGGTCCCCCTCAGCTCACAATTTTTTACCCAAAAGGGCAAAGTTTGCTGAAATAATTTACAAATTAAATTTGGTCTAATTTTTACAATAAATTCTCTTCACGATTTCCTAATTTCGCAATTCTTATGTAGGCATCGGTGCCATATCCATCCATAGTCATAATCTTCAACGCACCACCCCAATATTCGGTATATACTTTGCTCAACGGCAATCCAATGCCCAGGTGCAGTAACGGTGGAATCCTTGCGCCTTCTTGCTCTTCAACAGTCCCTGCCATTTTTGGTACTTTTTCGAAATTTACAAATTTATACCCGTTTTTTTTGCCGTCGCTAAATTTATGTGAGGATGAGAATGACCAAATGTGTGAATATATTTCATCGGGAATTCCACCGCCCTGGTCAGATACGCGAAAGTGAATATCTGTTGGGCTAGAACATATAGTCACGAGTATTGGTGGAAACGAAAATGATTTAGGTATTGATGTTGTGTTATCCGATATTAAAGAAGCAGGCGCATGCTTCTCAATTATCCCACGTATCGAATTCTTCAAAAGTTCATATAAAATATATTCAATATGTTCTGGAATATAAGTAAATGTAATGTCTTGTTCACCATCTAATAAAACATCCGGTGGAACAATTCTATATTTATTTTGAAAATGTTTCCGAGTCATTTTAGCTACTTCCGTCACGATATCTCGTGCATTGCAACGCGTTGACACCACGCCAATATATCCATCATTCGTGATTCCTTCGCAATAACCGGGATCATGCCAATTCTCAGTCAATGCAATCTGCTGTTCAGCTAAAACGCGTCTTGATAATCGCGAAAGCAACATCTTGTTCATAAACAGATTGATTTGCTTTTCAGGTATATGATCAGAACACTCGTTCATACCCATCGCTAGTTGTGGAATCACCACCAAGTGTTCTTTAAGCAGCTCTTTAACAGTCGCGCAAAACGCGTCATTATCTTCCATCGTATTTATTTTTGGGAATTGTCGTAGTTTTTCGAATGCCGACCAATACAAACCATATACCATTTCTATGTGTGGATTCGTTCCCACAATAAAGGGAAGATTTTGAAAATCACGTATACGATGTGCGAGACGTATGGGTAGTTCGGTACGAACGTAATTTCCACTCTGTATTAATCGTTCCTCCGATAAATTTCTTCCAAAGAACACCAGTTGACGAAGCGTTATGGTATGAACAGGTTGAGAAGCGTATTGATCTAGAATTCGGTTCTGATAAAAGTGTTGTGGCGAATATCCACGTCGTTGTCCCGTCCGATTTACCGTAGAATTAACAGCATTTTGTTGTTTGTGAGGTTTTTTTGTTGGTGGTGGTGGTGGTGGTGAAGATGGGGAAGAGAGTGATAACCATGAAGGCGACATTATTCTGACGTTTGGCTGTAGTGAGGTAAATTGGATGGAGTCCGCTAAGCCTGTGATAGAGACGGTGGAAAGTGGACGTGGAGGCGTTGCTGAATTAGATGAATTTGCTTTTAAGCCTGTGATAGAGACGGTGGAAAGCGGATGTGGAGGAGTAGTTGTTGAAGACGATGAATTTGCAGTTAAAGGAACTGTTGTATGAGAAGGAGTTTTTGTATACGTAACATTTCGCGTTTGTTGAGGAAAAAAATATGAACCTGAATTCTTTTTAGCTATTATGTTGTTGCTCTTTAAAGAGCAACGGTTTGCACGCCAATGCATGTTATTTTTGATTTAACTTGGGCGGTGTGGTTGTCAAGGTATTCAAGTTGATTAAAGACCGGATGGTTATAAGCTATATCGACATTGATGATACGCATTCACGCTTTTTAAAATTAAAAATTGTCATTATTCGAGTAAAGATGAATGAGATGGAAGATCGTGTAACCCCCGAATTGTTTTACCAGATGGAGATTGTGTAACCCAAGATTTGATCGACATTTGAAATCATATGGATTACACGCAGCATTCTTGTCCTTCACTGTTAGAATATCAATGTCTTCTTCGAAATCAAATTCACGAGGTCGTAATTCACCTTTATATACTTATGCGGCATTGGCCGTGGCTGCAGCAGGTATAGTCTACTACGTTTATCAAAGATCTCAGTTCAGAGAAAGACGTGATAATAGAACAGGTGGTGAAGAAGGTACTGGTTCAGAATTAGAAAGGAATGAAGCAGTAGGTATTTTACCCAAAAATGGTATTACGTAATCTCCGGAAAAAAAATGTAACACTCATAAATAAACTATTAGGCACGAAGGAATCCAAATACAACACAGACGCGGCTACGAAGGCGTGTAACTGATCTGTCGACACGTGGCAGAAGTGTCCAAGCTAGGCAATCCGTTAGGCTAAAGAGGAAGGCAATGTCCATTTCATTAAAAGATGTAATTAATATTATATGATTCGCCCCCTCGATCATTATTGTACCTTTTTATTATATTCTGATTTTAATTATGCTTGTGATTTCTAAACAGACTTTGGTATGGAATCCATCTAATGATCCCGATTCCCCCAATTATGCATTTGTGGAAAATATTCTTCCATTATTGCAAGTCCTCACAAAATCCTACGATATTCATCTTGTCGCGCCAGTCAAGAACGAACCAGAAAAAGAACAAATCCTTTCACTGTTTCGAAATGCCGATTTGTTCTCGCCTATTGGCATTGATGAGAGGAAGGTTCTTTTCTGTGAAACGGAAGAAGGCAAAATTCACATTGTCAGGCATTTAGAATCTTCTGTACACATCGAAGGTGGTTCAGCTGAGACTGTTGATTTGGTGCGTGGATTTGTGGAGAGAATTGTGTGGATAAATTCAAGGTCTAATAATACAATTGGAATAACAAGCAATGGATTTACCATAAGCAGCAGTAATAGCGCTAGCAGTAGCAGCGGGAGTTCCGTAGACACAAGTCAGTGGATAAATGTGGAAATTTGTAAAAGTTTACTATTAAGCTCTCTAAATCACGATCGTCAAACGATAAAACGAAAAAAATAATCAAACCAAGGAAGTAGTCGGATCAAATAATGTATAAAAAATAGAATGCTATTGTAAATAAAGTGAAATCCTACAAACTCTCTTTTAATGAGGTTATAATAAAATTGTTAGCATTTAGACGCATAATGCTAAAATAATATCTTCAAAAGCTTCAAATATTTTGGATTGATTTTCAACGTAATAAGGAAATCAATTTTATTAAATTATATGAATATTTAAGTATTATTGTCGAGTATCATTTCTTTGGTGATCACCTGTTCATTATTTTCCTCAACTTTCCCTTCAACTCCACCTCGCCATAGAATCGTTGTGTTCCACTTAGGGAACACGCGTTTATAGAGATTCATTACTACGGTATCCTGTTGTCCGATCGGGCCGTCAAACACGCATTTCATATAACCATGAGTTCCGAGTGATTCGCGTATATGCCCAGTGCGGCCATATTTCGTTGTTAATTGTATAGGTTTGAACCATAACACGTCATCTTATTTTTCCAAGAGAAGCGATTCAATAAAATAATGTAACAAGATTACATATGCAAGAAATGCTACATACCAGGATTGAAGAACATATAACGGACTACTGCAGATTTCTTGTGCACTTTAAAAGGATATCCGGTAAGACAGATGCGTTTGGCGATAATACGTTTCGGCTCAACATTAGTAAAAGTGCCAGTTGCAACAAAGATAGGAGCTGAATAAATTTAAAATTATATTTAGCTAAATTATTAGGCATTTAATGAACTATCTCCTTTCCATACCATTAACATTTCCTGTATCTTTGTAAAGTATAACAGGCAAATTTCCCATCTGAATAGGTCCATATATTGTTGCTATACATGTACGCCCCAAATTAAAGAATCTCTCAAATTTATGTACATTATTAGCTCCCTTGCTACCCTTAATGTTTTCCGAGTATAAAGGTCGAACCACGTAACGCCGAAATCCACAGTGAAGTATAAGAGAATCCTAGAATATTAAAATATAGAGAATTTGGATTCTGATTAATTCTAAAAGTTAAATTCAAAATCACACGATATTCTTTGTTGAAATTACCTTTGATTTCACTGGTTCTTTAAATTCACTATTCCTAGTGACAGTAAAATTTAACACAGATATTTTATGCTCATACCGAAGAAGACCAAATACAATGAAAGGTCTATATGAATTAAATATTTCCAATATAGCTTTGGGCACATTAGCAACATGCAAGGTAATCCTTTGACCCGGTTTGACAATTCCAGTGCTCGCTTCTCGTAATACACGATTTTTTGTTCTTTTGAAGTTCTCGAATTCGAAAATTCGAGAGTAATCAACTGGCAAATTCTCATAAGGGTCCCACGGGGATTTGTGGAAACTTTGTAACCCACGATATCGTTGAAAACGAATTCGTGCTGGCGTATCAACTGGAGTGTCTACTTCATCGGGAAATTCTAAATCATCACGCTGCTGTTTTGCAATCTTTTCCATATATTCTTTAAGTCTAAATGAAAGAATACTAAGTATAGCTCAAAAAATCTTTTAAACTCAAGAATTAACGTACTGTCTTTTTTCTTCTTCCGGCGACAAATGTAAACTAGAAATACTTTTTCTGTCTTCTAATTCGATCTCTTCTAATTCTTCTTCACTAATTTGATTTAAACTATCATCAAGCTGTTCATCTGCTTTAGTGTCATTTTTGTGATTGCCATTATTATTATTATCATCATCATTATCATCGTCATCGTCGTCGTCGTTTTCATATTTCATAACTTCATCTTCATCACTATTGTCATTATCCTCTTCCTCGGATTCCGAATCAACAATCCATGCCGCTTGATAAGATGAGGTTCCTTTTGGAACTCGCTTTAATACTCTTTTAGGAGTAGTTCCAGGTATCGCATCAGGAATATCTTCAAGATTCATAGGAGTCGACCGAACTTTGGGCAAAAACATTGTTGATTATGAGCAAACGTATTAAAATGGAACGCAAAATATAAACATACCCTCGCCTTCATCTAATTCTTCACGAGTTGGCCATGTTTGCTCGTTTGACATAAAATCAGATTCATTCTCCGCCACCAATGTTTCCTAAATTTTTGGATTATTCGTATGTCCATTTCATTAATTGATATTTAAAATGATCCGATACATTTTGATATATACTTGTAAATCTGACGCTGGCAAGTCTAAAACTTTGATATCCATTGCCTAATTCAAGTAGACAGAATAATTGGCTCAAGTTAGTACATATTATTCTGACAATAATCAAAATATTTTATATTATAATACCATTTCATCAGTCTTGTCGTTAGATACGGGACATGACGTAATCTGTAATTTATTTAAACAGTTAAATAACCTGTATAATGGGCTAAAAAAATTTGCACACAAATATAACACCTGTGTCAACTGAAAGTCTCCAAAGTTTTGTAGATGCACTAATCGATTTGCTGAAAAAGGATTTCCTCGCGCATACCCGGTAACTCGAAGTGTTCCAAAATTCTGTTTGTAAATTATTAGAAAAACGTATATTTTTTTATAAAACATATTACTTCATCGAACCTCATTTTCAGAATAAACATCAAAGCCAACATCATCTGCTAACATATACGGATGAGTATCTCGCCAATGTATGTTTTTCGGAAGTTGTGTACAGATTGTTCTTAATAAACTAAGAACCTCCTGCATATTAATAATTAAAAATGAGTGAAAACTTTTAATATTTTGTCGCAAAAGAAAGCTCGACAAACCTGGGAGACATCAAGAGAATAAATTTTTTCTTCATCCGGAAAAAAATAATTTATAAAGCTCAAAAGTGATTTTTTTACATCGTTACGTTTTTTTGGTGATTGAAGCTCGATGTGCTATTAAGGGAGATTATATAAATAATATGTAAGTTTGTCCAATTTTTAATGGCTAAAAATGTTCGCTTATAATATGAAAAATAAATCACCATAACTCCGGGGATAACAGTCGGTACACCTTGCGCCTGAATTGCTTTTACACATCGTTCACCAAAGTTATCAACCTCCACCTCAGCAGACATCACAAATACAACAAAATCTGCTACTTTGCATGCATCTAATATATCGATGAAATTACGTTCCAATAAAATAAATTGTACTTTTTGTTTGAATCTTTCAGCACTAATAAATTAAACACAACATTCAATATGTATGGAATTATATATGCTGAAAGTCAAATACCAAGATATGCATTTACTTTAATAAAACGACTCCTTTTGTAAGCGATGGGACTGTTTGATCTATACTTCCAAAAATATTTACGACTGCACTGTAAGCTTTAACATCTGGACATAAAGGAATTACAGCCTTAAATCAAATAATTTTGTTAAATTCGATTATATAGTTGATCAAGCGATCGAATCATTTAACGTACAACAATTTTCGGGGCACCACGCAACCCATCAAAAAATCTATTCGCTTTGAACAATGCCTCCCTTCGTTTCTGTTGTTGTTGTTTTGCAGTATTACGTCGGTCTGCTTTCGTGGAAAGTGGTTTTACTTGATTTTTGATTGACACGCGCTTTACTTTACCTAATTCCACGTAGAATATTAAGGTAAACTTCTCTTAAAAATAAAAGCTTCTCCTGCGTCAACTATTTTTACCTTTACTCTTATCTTTAAGAGCACTTTTTGTCGCGTGCTTTGACTTGAAAGGTTTATTGGTCTGTTTAAGAGCTGGTGAAGCCCTGTGATGAAAAGATTTTTCAGTTGGCATTTTAAAATTGTCAGCTATCGATAAAGCGTAAAAATAAATCTGTTAGTCACGTGATAAAAGAATAGCTTATGACTCATAAAAATTCACAAACTCAGCCTTTTTACACAGCGAGTGGATTTAAATTCTATCTTGATTTTGCTATCATAACTTCGAAAATTCGTACGGTTGGTAAACAATGCAATATTAATAATTAAATCTCTATTTGCTATTTATTTTACTGATTGTTATTTTTAATT